>JANCRA010000547.1:0-29555 GCA_024362935.1 Setophaga petechia
AAAAAACCCTTACCCTAGGCGTAAGCCTAAGCCCTAAACTGGTCAATCAGCCTAGGGTTAGGGACGGTCGCAAGGAAAAAATGTGCGGAGGCAGCCATGTTGTGGCACTTTTTCGATCCCCTTGGGATGCCTTTGCCAGCTGAATTGTGTCTGGAGCTCAAGCCTTTCTCATTTAAAAAACCCTAACCCTAGGCGTAACCCTAACCCTAGCCCTAGCCAGGTAAATCAGCCTAGGGTTAGGGATGGCACCAAAGAAAAAGCTGTGGAGGCAGCGATGTTGTGGCGCTTTTGCGCTCCCCTTGGGATACCTTTTGCAGTTGCAGTGTGCCTGGAGCTCAGGGCTTTCTGGATGAAAAAACCCTTACCCTAGGCGTAAGCCTAAGCCCTTAACTGGTCAATCAGCCTAGGGTTAGGGACGGTCCCAAGGAAAAATGTGCGGAGGCAGCCATGTTGTGGCACTTTTTCGATCCCTTGGGATGCCTTTGCCAGCTGAACTGTGTCTGGAGCTCAAGCCTTTCTCATTTAAAAAACCCTAACCCTAGGCGTAACCCTAACCCTAGCCCTAGCCAGGTAAATCAGCCTAGGGTTAGGGATGGCACCAAAGAAAAAGCTGTGGAGGCAGCGATGTTGTGGCGCTTTTGCGCTCCCCTTGGGATACCTTTTGCAGTTGCAGTGTGCCTGGAGCTCAGGGCTTTCTGGATGAAAAAACCCTTACCCTAGGCGTAAGCCTAAGCCCTAAACTGGTCAATCAGCCTAGGGTTAGGGACGGTCCCAAGGAAAAATGTGCGGAGGCAGCCATGTTGTGGCACTTTTTCGATCCCCTTGGGATGCCTTTGCCAGCTGAATTGTGTCTGGAGCTCAAGCCTTTCTCATTTAAAAAACCCTAACCCTAGGCGTAACCCTAACCCTAGCCCTAGCCAGGTAAATCAGCCTAGGGTTAGGGATGGCACCAAAGAAAAAGCTGTGGAGGCAGCGATGTTGTGGCGCTTTTGCGCTCCCCTTGGGATCCCTTTTGCAGTTGCAGTGTGCCTGGAGCTCAGGGCTTTCTGGATGAAAAAACCCTTACCCTAGGCGTAAGCCTAAGCCCTAAACTGGTCAATCAGCCTAGGGTTAGGGACGGTCCCAAGGAAAAATGTGCGGAGGCAGCCATGTTGTGGCACTTTTTCGATCCCCTTGGGATGCCTTTGCCAGCTGAATTGTGTCTGGAGCTCAAGCCTTTCTCATTTAAAAAACCCTAACCCTAGGCGTAACCCTAACCCTAGCCCTAGCCAGGTAAATCAGCCTAGGGTTAGGGATGGCACCAAAGAAAAAGCTGTGGAGGCAGCGATGTTGTGGCGCTTTTGCGCTCCCCTTGGGATACCTTTTGCAGTTGCAGTGTGCCTGGAGCTCAGGGCTTTCTGGATGAAAAAACCCTTACCCTAGGCGTAAGCCTAAGCCCTAAACTGGTCAATCAGCCTAGGGTTAGGGACGGTCCCAAGGAAAAATGTGCGGAGGCAGCCATGTTGTGGCACTTTTTCGATCCCTTGGGATGCCTTTGCCAGCTGAATTGTGTCTGGAGCTCAAGCCTTTCTCATTTAAAAAACCCTAACCCTAGGCGTAACCCTAACCCTAGCCCTAGCCAGGTAAATCAGCCTAGGGTTAGGGATGGCACCAAAGAAAAAGCTGTGGAGGCGGCGATGTTGTGGCGCTTTTGCGCTCCCCTTGGGATACCTTTTGCAGTTGCAGTGTGCCTGGAGCTCAGGGCTTTCTGGATGAAAAAACCCTTACCCTAGGCGTAAGCCTAAGCCCTAAACTGGTCAATCAGCCTAGGGTTAGGGACGGTCCCAAGGAAAAATGTGCGGAGGCAGCCATGTTGTGGCACTTTTTCGATCCCCTTGGGATGCCTTTGCCAGCTGAATTGTGTCTGGAGCTCAAGCCTTTCTCATTTAAAAAACCCTAACCCTAGGCGTAACCCTAACCCTAGCCCTAGCCAGGTAAATCAGCCTAGGGTTAGGGATGGCACCAAAGAAAAAGCTGTGGAGGCAGCGATGTTGTGGCGCTTTTGCGCTCCCCTTGGGATACCTTTTGCAGTTGCAGTGTGCCTGGAGCTCAGGGCTTTCTGGATGAAAAAACCCTTACCCTAGGCGTAAGCCTAAGCCCTAAACTGGTCAATCAGCCTAGGGTTAGGGACGGTCCCAAGGAAAAATGTGCGGAGGCAGCCATGTTGTGGTACTTTTTCGATCCCCTTGGGATGCCTTTGCCAGCTGAATTGTGTCTGGAGCTCAAGCCTTTCTCATTTAAAAAACCCTAACCCTAGGCGTAACCCTAACCCTAGCCCTAGCCAGGTAAATCAGCCTAGGGTTAGGGATGGCACCAAAGAAAAAGCTGTGGAGGCAGCGATGTTGTGGCGCTTTTGCGCTCCCCTTGGGATACCTTTTGCAGTTGCAGTGTGCCTGGAGCTCAGGGCTTTCTGGATGAAAAAACCCTTACCCTAGGCGTAAGCCTAAGCCCTAAACTGGTCAATCAGCCTAGGGTTAGGGACGGTCCCAAGGAAAAATGTGCGGAGGCAGCCATGTTGTGGCACTTTTTCGATCCCCTTGGGATGCCTTTGCCAGCTGAATTGTGTCTGGAGCTCAAGCCTTTCTCATTTAAAAAACCCTAACCCTAGGCGTAACCCTAACCCTAGCCCTAGCCAGGTAAATCAGCCTAGGGTTAGGGATGGCACCAAAGAAAAAGCTGTGGAGGCGGCGATGTTGTGGCGCTTTTGCGCTCCCCTTGGGATACCTTTTGCAGTTGCAGTGTGCCTGGAGCTCAGGGCTTTCTGGATGAAAAAACCCTTACCCTAGGCGTAAGCCTAAGCCCTAAACTGGTCAATCAGCCTAGGGTTAGGGACGGTCCCAAGGAAAAATGTGCGGAGGCAGCCATGTTGTGGCACTTTTTCGATCCCCTTGGGATGCCTTTGCCAGCTGAATTGTGTCTGGAGCTCAAGCCTTTCTCATTTAAAAAACCCTAACCCTAGGCGTAACCCTAGCCCTAGCCCTAGCCAGGTAAATCAGCCTAGGGTTAGGGATGGCACCAAAGAAAAAGCTGTGGAGGCAGCGATGTTGTGGCGCTTTTGCGCTCCCCTTGGGATACCTTTTGCAGTTGCAGTGTGCCTGGAGCTCAGGGCTTTCTGGATGAAAAAACCCTTACCCTAGGCGTAAGCCTAAGCCCTAAACTGGTCAATCAGCCTAGGGTTAGGGACGGTCCCAAGGAAAAATGTGCGGAGGCAGCCATGTTGTGGCACTTTTTCGATCCCCTTGGGATGCCTTTGCCAGCTGAATTGTGTCTGGAGCTCAAGCCTTTCTCATTTAAAAAACCCTAACCCTAGGCGTAACCCTAACCCTAGCCCTAGCCAGGTAAATCAGCCTAGGGTTAGGGATGGCACCAAAGAAAAAGCTGTGGAGGCAGCGATGTTGTGGCGCTTTTGCGCTCCCCTTGGGATACCTTTTGCAGTTGCAGTGTGCCTGGAGCTCAGGGCTTTCTGGATGAAAAAACCCTTACCCTAGGCGTAAGCCTAAGCCCTAAACTGGTCAATCAGCCTAGGGTTAGGGACGGTCCCAAGGAAAAATGTGCGGAGGCAGCCATGTTGTGGCACTTTTTCGATCCCCTTGGGATGCCTTTGCCAGCTGAATTGTGTCTGGAGCTCAAGCCTTTCTCATTTAAAAAACCCTAACCCTAGGCGTAACCCTAACCCTAGCCCTAGCCAGGTAAATCAGCCTAGGGTTAGGGATGGCACCAAAGAAAAAGCTGTGGAGGCAGCGATGTTGTGGCGCTTTTGCGCTCCCCTTGGGATACCTTTTGCAGTTGCAGTGTGCCTGGAGCTCAGGGCTTTCTGGATGAAAAAACCCTTACCCTAGGCGTAAGCCTAAGCCCTAAACTGGTCAATCAGCCTAGGGTTAGGGACGGTCCCAAGGAAAAATGTGCGGAGGCAGCCATGTTGTGGCACTTTTTCGATCCCTTGGGATGCCTTTGCCAGCTGAATTGTGTCTGGAGCTCAAGCCTTTCTCATTTAAAAAACCCTAACCCTAGGCGTAACCCTAACCCTAGCCCTAGCCAGGTAAATCAGCCTAGGGTTAGGGATGGCACCAAAGAAAAAGCTGTGGAGGCGGCGATGTTGTGGCGCTTTTGCGCTCCCCTTGGGATACCTTTTGCAGTTGCAGTGTGCCTGGAGCTCAGGGCTTTCTGGATGAAAAAACCCTTACCCTAGGCGTAAGCCTGAGCCCTAAACTGGTCAATCAGCCTAGGGTTAGGGACGGTCCCAAGGAAAAATGTGCGGAGGCAGCCATGTTGTGGCACTTTTTCGATCCCCTTGGGATGCCTTTGCCAGCTGAATTGTGTCTGGAGCTCAAGCCTTTCTCATTTAAAAAACCCTAACCCTAGGCGTAACCCTAGCCCTAGCCCTAGCCAGGTAAATCAGCCTAGGGTTAGGGATGGCACCAAAGAAAAAGCTGTGGAGGCAGCGATGTTGTGGCGCTTTTGCGCTCCCCTTGGGATACCTTTTGCAGTTGCAGTGTGCCTGGAGCTCAGGGCTTTCTGGATGAAAAAACCCTTACCCTAGGCGTAAGCCTAAGCCCTAAACTGGTCAATCAGCCTAGGGTTAGGGACGGTCCCAAGGAAAAATGTGCGGAGGCAGCCATGTTGTGGCACTTTTTCGATCCCCTTGGGATGCCTTTGCCAGCTGAATTGTGTCTGGAGCTCAAGCCTTTCTCATTTAAAAAACCCTAACCCTAGGCGTAACCCTAACCCTAGCCCTAGCCAGGTAAATCAGCCTAGGGTTAGGGATGGCACCAAAGAAAAAGCTGTGGAGGCAGCGATGTTGTGGCGCTTTTGCGCTCCCCTTGGGATACCTTTTGCAGTTGCAGTGTGCCTGGAGCTCAGGGCTTTCTGGATGAAAAAACCCTTACCCTAGGCGTAAGCCTAAGCCCTAAACTGGTCAATCAGCCTAGGGTTAGGGACGGTCCCAAGGAAAAATGTGCGGAGGCAGCCATGTTGTGGCACTTTTTCGATCCCCTTGGGATGCCTTTGCCAGCTGAATTGTGTCTGGAGCTCAAGCCTTTCTCATTTAAAAAACCCTAACCCTAGGCGTAACCCTAACCCTAGCCCTAGCCAGGTAAATCAGCCTAGGGTTAGGGATGGCACCAAAGAAAAAGCTGTGGAGGCAGCGATGTTGTGGCGCTTTTGCGCTCCCCTTGGGATACCTTTTGCAGTTGCAGTGTGCCTGGAGCTCAGGGCTTTCTGGATGAAAAAACCCTTACCCTAGGCGTAAGCCTAAGCCCTAAACTGGTCAATCAGCCTAGGGTTAGGGACGGTCGCAAGGAAAAATGTGCGGAGGCAGCCATGTTGTGGCACTTTTTCGATCCCCTTGGGATGCCTTTGCCAGCTGAATTGTGTCTGGAGCTCAAGCCTTTCTCATTTAAAAAACCCTAACCCTAGGCGTAACCCTAACCCTAGCCCTAGCCAGGTAAATCAGCCTAGGGTTAGGGATGGCACCAAAGAAAAAGCTGTGGAGGCGGCGATGTTGTGGCGCTTTTGCGCTCCCCTTGGGATACCTTTTGCAGTTGCAGTGTGCCTGGAGCTCAGGGCTTTCTGGATGAAAAAACCCTTACCCTAGGCGTAAGCCTAAGCCCTAAACTGGTCAATCAGCCTAGGGTTAGGGACGGTCCCAAGGAAAAATGTGCGGAGGCAGCCATGTTGTGGCACTTTTTCGATCCCCTTGGGATGCCTTTGCCAGCTGAATTGTGTCTGGAGCTCAAGCCTTTCTCATTTAAAAAACCCTAACCCTAGGCGTAACCCTAGCCCTAGCCCTAGCCAGGTAAATCAGCCTAGGGTTAGGGATGGCACCAAAGAAAAAGCTGTGGAGGCAGCGATGTTGTGGCGCTTTTGCGCTCCCCTTGGGATACCTTTTGCAGTTGCAGTGTGCCTGGAGCTCAGGGCTTTCTGGATGAAAAAACCCTTACCCTAGGCGTAAGCCTAAGCCCTAAACTGGTCAATCAGCCTAGGGTTAGGGACGGTCCCAAGGAAAAATGTGCGGAGGCAGCCATGTTGTGGCACTTTTTCGATCCCCTTGGGATGCCTTTGCCAGCTGAATTGTGTCTGGAGCTCAAGCCTTTCTCATTTAAAAAACCCTAACCCTAGGCGTAACCCTAACCCTAGCCCTAGCCAGGTAAATCAGCCTAGGGTTAGGGATGGCACCAAAGAAAAAGCTGTGGAGGCAGCGATGTTGTGGCGCTTTTGCGCTCCCCTTGGGATACCTTTTGCAGTTGCAGTGTGCCTGGAGCTCAGGGCTTTCTGGATGAAAAAACCCTTACCCTAGGCGTAAGCCTAAGCCCTAAACTGGTCAATCAGCCTAGGGTTAGGGACGGTCCCAAGGAAAAATGTGCGGAGGCAGCCATGTTGTGGCACTTTTTCGATCCCCTTGGGATGCCTTTGCCAGCTGAATTGTGTCTGGAGCTCAAGCCTTTCTCATTTAAAAAACCCTAACCCTAGGCATAACCCTAACCCTAGCCCTAGCCAGGTAAATCAGCCTAGGGTTAGGGATGGCACCAAAGAAAAAGCTGTGGAGGCGGCGATGTTGTGGCGCTTTTGCGCTCCCCTTGGGATACCTTTTGCAGTTGCAGTGTGCCTGGAGCTCAGGGCTTTCTGGATGAAAAAACCCTTACCCTAGGCGTAAGCCTAAGCCCTAAACTGGTCAATCAGCCTAGGGTTAGGGACGGTCCCAAGGAAAAATGTGCGGAGGCAGCCATGTTGTGGCACTTTTTCGATCCCCTTGGGATGCCTTTGCCAGCTGAACTGTGTCTGGAGCTCAAGCCTTTCTCATTTAAAAAACCCTAACCCTAGGCGTAACCCTAACCCTAGCCCTAGCCAGGTAAATCAGCCTAGGGTTAGGGATGGCACCAAAGAAAAAGCTGTGGAGGCAGCGATGTTGTGGCGCTTTTGCGCTCCCCTTGGGATACCTTTTGCAGTTGCAGTGTGCCTGGAGCTCAGGGCTTTCTGGATGAAAAAACCCTTACCCTAGGCGTAAGCCTAAGCCCTAAACTGGTCAATCAGCCTAGGGTTAGGGACGGTCCCAAGGAAAAATGTGCGGAGGCAGCCATGTTGTGGCACTTTTTCGATCCCCTTGGGATGCCTTTGCCAGCTGAATTGTGTCTGGAGCTCAAGCCTTTCTCATTTAAAAAACCCTAACCCTAGGCGTAACCCTAACCCTAGCCCTAGCCAGGTAAATCAGCCTAGGGTTAGGGATGGCACCAAAGAAAAAGCTGTGGAGGCAGCGCTGTTGTGGCGCTTTTGCGCTCCCCTTGGGATCCCTTTTGCAGTTGCAGTGTGCCTGGAGCTCAGGGCTTTCTGGATGAAAAAACCCTTACCCTAGGCGTAAGCCTAAGCCCTAAACTGGTCAATCAGCCTAGGGTTAGGGACGGTCGCAAGGAAAAATGTGCGGAGGCAGCCATGTTGTGGCACTTTTTCGATCCCCTTGGGATGCCTTTGCCAGCTGAATTGTGTCTGGAGCTCAAGCCTTTCTCATTTAAAAAACCCTAACCCTAGGCGTAACCCTAACCCTAGCCCTAGCCAGGTAAATCAGCCTAGGGTTAGGGATGGCACCAAAGAAAAAGCTGTGGAGGCAGCGATGTTGTGGCGCTTTTGCGCTCCCCTTGGGATACCTTTTGCAGTTGCAGTGTGCCTGGAGCTCAGGGCTTTCTGGATGAAAAAACCCTTACCCTAGGCGTAAGCCTAAGCCCTAAACTGGTCAATCAGCCTAGGGTTAGGGACAGTCCCAAGGAAAAATGTGCGGAGGCAGCCATGTTGTGGCACTTTTTCGATCCCCTTGGGATGCCTTTGCCAGCTGAATTGTGTCTGGAGCTCAAGCCTTTCTCATTTAAAAAACCCTAACCCTAGGCGTAACCCTAACCCTAGCCCTAGCCAGGTAAATCAGCCTAGGGTTAGGGATGGCACCAAAGAAAAAGCTGTGGAGGCAGCGATGTTGTGGCGCTTTTGCGCTCCCCTTGGGATCCCTTTTGCAGTTGCAGTGTGCCTGGAGCTCAGGGCTTTCTGGATGAAAAAACCCTTACCCTAGGCGTAAGCCTAAGCCCTAAACTGGTCAATCAGCCTAGGGTTAGGGACGGTCGCAAGGAAAAATGTGCGGAGGCAGCCATGTTGTGGCACTTTTTCGATCCCCTTGGGATGCCTTTGCCAGCTGAATTGTGTCTGGAGCTCAAGCCTTTCTCATTTAAAAAACCCTAACCCTAGGCGTAACCCTAACCCTAGCCCTAGCCAGGTAAATCAGCCTAGGGTTAGGGATGGCACCAAAGAAAAAGCTGTGGAGGCAGCGATGTTGTGGCGCTTTTGCGCTCCCCTTGGGATGCCTTTTGCAGTTGCAGTGTGCCTGGAGCTCAGGGCTTTCTGGGTTAAAAAACCCTTACCCTAGGCGTAAGCCTAAGCCCTAAACTGGTCAATCAGCCTAGGGTTAGGGACGGTCCCAAGGAAAAATGTGCGGAGGCAGCCATGTTGTGGCACTTTTTCGATCCCCTTGGGATGCCTTTGCCAGCTGAATTGTGTCTGGAGCTCAAGCCTTTCTCATTTAAAAAACCCTAACCCTAGGCGTAACCCTAACCCTAGCCCTAGCCAGGTAAATCAGCCTAGGGTTAGGGATGGCACCAAAGAAAAAGCTGTGGAGGCGGCGATGTTGTGGCGCTTTTGCGCTCCCCTTGGGATACCTTTTGCAGTTGCAGTGTGCCTGGAGCTCAGGGCTTTCTGGATGAAAAAACCCTTACCCTAGGCGTAAGCCTAAGCCCTAAACTGGTCAATCAGCCTAGGGTTAGGGACGGTCCCAAGGAAAAATGTGCGGAGGCAGCCATGTTGTGGCCCTTTTTCGATCCCCTTGGGATGCCTTTGCCAGCTGAATTGTGTCTGGAGCTCAAGCCTTTCTCATTTAAAAAACCCTAACCCTAGGCGTAACCCTAGCCCTAGCCCTAGCCAGGTAAATCAGCCTAGGGTTAGGGATGGCACCAAAGAAAAAGCTGTGGAGGCAGCGATGTTGTGGCGCTTTTGCGCTCCCCTTGGGATACCTTTTGCAGTTGCAGTGTGCCTGGAGCTCAGGGCTTTCTGGATGAAAAAACCCTTACCCTAGGCGTAAGCCTAAGCCCTAAACTGGTCAATCAGCCTAGGGTTAGGGACGGTCCCAAGGAAAAATGTGCGGAGGCAGCCATGTTGTGGCACTTTTTCGATCCCCTTGGGATGCCTTTGCCAGCTGAATTGTGTCTGGAGCTCAAGCCTTTCTCATTTAAAAAACCCTAACCCTAGGCATAACCCTAACCGTAGCCCTAGCCAGGTAAATCAGCCTAGGGTTAGGGATGGCACCAAAGCTGTGGAGGCGGCGATGTTGTGGCGCTTTTGCGCTCCCCTTGGGATACCTTTTGCAGTTGCAGTGTGCCTGGAGCTCAGGGCTTTCTGGATGAAAAAACCCTTACCCTAGGCGTAAGCCTAAGCCCTAAACTGGTCAATCAGCCTAGGGTTAGGGACGGTCCCAAGGAAAAATGGGCGGAGGCAGCCATGTTGTGGCACTTTTTCGATCCCCTTGGGATGCCTTTGCCAGCTGAATTGTGTCTGGAGCTCAAGCCTTTCTCATTTAAAAAACCCTAACCCTAGGCGTAACCCTAACCCTAGCCCTAGCCAGGTAAATCAGCCTAGGGTTAGGGATGGCACCAAAGAAAAAGCTGTGGAGGCAGCGATGTTGTGGCGCTTTTGCGCTCCCCTTGGGATACCTTTTGCAGTTGCAGTGTGCCTGGAGCTCAGGGCTTTCTGGATGAAAAAACCCTTACCCTAGGCGTAAGCCTAAGCCCTAAACTGGTCAATCAGCCTAGGGTTAGGGACGGTCCCAAGGAAAAATGTGCGGAGGCAGCCATGTTGTGGCACTTTTTCGATCCCCTTGGGATGCCTTTGCCAGCTGAATTGTGTCTGGAGCTCAAGCCTTTCTCATTTAAAAAACCCTAACCCTAGGCGTAACCCTAACCCTAGCCCTAGCCAGGTAAATCAGCCTAGGGTTAGGGATGGCACCAAAGAAAAAGCTGTGGAGGCAGCGATGTTGTGGCGCTTTTGCGCTCCCCTTGGGATACCTTTTGCAGTTGCAGTGTGCCTGGAGCTCAGGGCTTTCTGGATGAAAAAACCCTTACCCTAGGCGTAAGCCTAAGCCCTAAACTGGTCAATCAGCCTAGGGTTAGGGACGGTCCCAAGGAAAAATGTGCGGAGGCAGCCATGTTGTGGCACTTTTTCGATCCCCTTGGGATGCCTTTGCCAGCTGAATTGTGTCTGGAGCTCAAGCCTTTCTCATTTAAAAAACCCTAACCCTAGGCGTAACCCTAACCCTAGCCCTAGCCAGGTAAATCAGCCTAGGGTTAGGGATGGCACCAAAGAAAAAGCTGTGGAGGCGGCGATGTTGTGGCGCTTTTGCGCTCCCCTTGGGATACCTTTTGCAGTTGCAGTGTGCCTGGAGCTCAGGGCTTTCTGGATGAAAAAACCCTTACCCTAGGCGTAAGCCTAAGCCCTAAACTGGTCAATCAGCCTAGGGTTAGGGACGGTCCCAAGGAAAAATGTGCGGAGGCAGCCATGTTGTGGCACTTTTTTCGATCCCCTTGGGATGCCTTTGCCAGCTGAATTGTGTCTGGAGCTCAAGCCTTTCTCATTTAAAAAACCCTAACCCTAGGCGTAACCCTAGCCCTAGCCCTAGCCAGGTAAATCAGCCTAGGGTTAGGGATGGCACCAAAGAAAAAGCTGTGGAGGCAGCGATGTTGTGGCGCTTTTGCGCTCCCCTTGGGATACCTTTTGCAGTTGCAGTGTGCCTGGAGCTCAGGGCTTTCTGGATGAAAAAACCCTTACCCTAGGCGTAAGCCTAAGCCCTAAACTGGTCAATCAGCCTAGGGTTAGGGACGGTCCCAAGGAAAAATGTGCGGAGGCAGCCATGTTGTGGCACTTTTTCGATCCCCTTGGGATGCCTTTGCCAGCTGAATTGTGTCTGGAGCTCAAGCCTTTCTCATTTAAAAAACCCTAACCCTAGGCGTAACCCTAACCCTAGCCCTAGCCAGGTAAATCAGCCTAGGGTTAGGGATGGCACCAAAGAAAAAGCTGTGGAGGCAGCGATGTTGTGGCGCTTTTGCGCTCCCCTTGGGATACCTTTTGCAGTTGCAGTGTGCCTGGAGCTCAGGGCTTTCTGGATGAAAAAACCCTTACCCTAGGCGTAAGCCTAAGCCCTAAACTGGTCAATCAGCCTAGGGTTAGGGACGGTCCCAAGGAAAAATGTGCGGAGGCAGCCATGTTGTGGCACTTTTTCGATCCCCTTGGGATGCCTTTGCCAGCTGAATTGTGTCTGGAGCTCAAGCCTTTCTCATTTAAAAAACCCTAACCCTAGGCATAACCCTAACCCTAGCCCTAGCCAGGTAAATCAGCCTAGGGTTAGGGATGGCACCAAAGAAAAAGCTGTGGAGGCAGCGATGTTGTGGCGCTTTTGCGCTCCCCTTGGGATACCTTTTGCAGTTGCAGTGTGCCTGGAGCTCAGGGCTTTCTGGATGAAAAAACCCTTACCCTAGGCGTAAGCCTAAGCCCTAAACTGGTCAATCAGCCTAGGGTTAGGGACGGTCGCAAGGAAAAATGTGCGGAGGCAGCCATGTTGTGGCACTTTTTCGATCCCCTTGGGATGCCTTTGCCAGCTGAATTGTGTCTGGAGCTCAAGCCTTTCTCATTTAAAAAACCCTAACCCTAGGCGTAACCCTAACCCTAGCCCTAGCCAGGTAAATCAGCCTAGGGTTAGGGATGGCACCAAAGAAAAAGCTGTGGAGGCGGCGATGTTGTGGCGCTTTTGCGCTCCCCTTGGGATACCTTTTGCAGTTGCAGTGTGCCTGGAGCTCAGGGCTTTCTGGATGAAAAAACCCTTACCCTAGGCGTAAGCCTAAGCCCTAAACTGGTCAATCAGCCTAGGGTTAGGGACGGTCGCAAGGAAAAATGTGCGGAGGCAGCCATGTTGTGGCACTTTTTCGATCCCCTTGGGATGCCTTTGCCAGCTGAACTGTGTCTGGAGCTCAAGCCTTTCTCATTTAAAAAACCCTAACCCTAGGCGTAACCCTAGCCCTAGCCCTAGCCAGGTAAATCAGCCTAGGGTTAGGGATGGCACCAAAGAAAAAGCTGTGGAGGCGGCGATGTTGTGGCGCTTTTGCGCTCCCCTTGGGATACCTTTTGCAGTTGCAGTGTGCCTGGAGCTCAGGGCTTTCTGGATGAAAAAACCCTTACCCTAGGCGTAAGCCTAAGCCCTAAACTGGTCAATCAGCCTAGGGTTAGGGACGGTCGCAAGGAAAAATGTGCGGAGGCAGCCATGTTGTGGCACTTTTTCGATCCCCTTGGGATGCCTTTGCCAGCTGAACTGTGTCTGGAGCTCAAGCCTTTCTCATTTAAAAAACCCTAACCCTAGGCGTAACCCTAACCCTAGCCCTAGCCAGGTAAATCAGCCTAGGGTTAGGGATGGCACCAAAGAAAAAGCTGTGGAGGCAGCGATGTTGTGGCGCTTTTGCGCTCCCCTTGGGATACCTTTTGCAGTTGCAGTGTGCCTGGAGCTCAGGGCTTTCTGGATGAAAAAACCCTTACCCTAGGCGTAAGCCTAAGCCCTAAACTGGTCAATCAGCCTAGGGTTAGGGACGGTCGCAAGGAAAAATGTGCGGAGGCAGCCATGTTGTGGCACTTTTTCGATCCCCTTGGGATGCCTTTGCCAGCTGAATTGTGTCTGGAGCTCAAGCCTTTCTCATTTAAAAAACCCTAACCCTAGGCGTAACCCTAACCCTAGCCCTAGCCAGGTAAATCAGCCTAGGGTTAGGGATGGCACCAAAGAAAAAGCTGTGGAGGCAGCGCTGTTGTGGCGCTTTTGCGCTCCCCTTGGGATCCCTTTTGCAGTTGCAGTGTGCCTGGAGCTCAGGGCTTTCTGGATGAAAAAACCCTTACCCTAGGCGTAAGCCTAAGCCCTAAACTGGTCAATCAGCCTAGGGTTAGGGACGGTCCCAAGGAAAAATGTGCGGAGGCAGCCATGTTGTGGCACTTTTTCGATCCCCTTGGGATGCCTTTGCCAGCTGAATTGTGTCTGGAGCTCAAGCCTTTCTCATTTAAAAAACCCTAACCCTAGGCGTAACCCTAACCCTAGCCCTAGCCAGGTAAATCAGCCTAGGGTTAGGGATGGCACCAAAGAAAAAGCTGTGGAGGCAGCGCTGTTGTGGCGCTTTTGCGCTCCCCTTGGGATCCCTTTTGCAGTTGCAGTGTGCCTGGAGCTCAGGGCTTTCTGGATGAAAAAACCCTTACCCTAGGCGTAAGCCTAAGCCCTAAACTGGTCAATCAGCCTAGGGTTAGGGACGGTCCCAAGGAAAAATGTGCGGAGGCAGCCATGTTGTGGCACTTTTTCGATCCCCTTGGGATGCCTTTGCCAGCTGAATTGTGTCTGGAGCTCAAGCCTTTCTCATTTAAAAAACCCTAACCCTAGGCGTAACCCTAACCCTAGCCCTAGCCAGGTAAATCAGCCTAGGGTTAGGGATGGCACCAAAGAAAAAGCTGTGGAGGCAGCGATGTTGTGGCGCTTTTGCGCTCCCCTTGGGATACCTTTTGCAGTTGCAGTGTGCCTGGAGCTCAGGGCTTTCTGGATGAAAAAACCCTTACCCTAGGCGTAAGCCTAAGCCCTAAACTGGTCAATCAGCCTAGGGTTAGGGACGGTCCCAAGGAAAAATGTGCGGAGGCAGCCATGTTGTGGCACTTTTTCGATCCCCTTGGGATGCCTTTGCCAGCTGAATTGTGTCTGGAGCTCAAGCCTTTCTCATTTAAAAAACCCTAACCCTAGGCGTAACCCTAACCCTAGCCCTAGCCAGGTAAATCAGCCTAGGGTTAGGGATGGCACCAAAGAAAAAGCTGTGGAGGCAGCGATGTTGTGGCGCTTTTGCGCTCCCCTTGGGATACCTTTTGCAGTTGCAGTGTGCCTGGAGCTCAGGGCTTTCTGGATGAAAAAACCCTTACCCTAGGCGTAAGCCTAAGCCCTAAACTGGTCAATCAGCCTAGGGTTAGGGACGGTCCCAAGGAAAAATGTGCGGAGGCAGCCATGTTGTGGCACTTTTTCGATCCCCTTGGGATGCCTTTGCCAGCTGAATTGTGTCTGGAGCTCAAGCCTTTCTCATTTAAAAAACCCTAACCCTAGGCGTAACCCTAACCCTAGCCCTAGCCAGGTAAATCAGCCTAGGGTTAGGGATGGCACCAAAGAAAAAGCTGTGGAGGCAGCGATGTTGTGGCGCTTTTGCGCTCCCCTTGGGATACCTTTTGCAGTTGCAGTGTGCCTGGAGCTCAGGGCTTTCTGGATGAAAAAACCCTTACCCTAGGCGTAAGCCTAAGCCCTAAACTGGTCAATCAGCCTAGGGTTAGGGACGGTCCCAAGGAAAAATGTGCGGAGGCAGCCATGTTGTGGCACTTTTTCGATCCCCTTGGGATGCCTTTGCCAGCTGAATTGTGTCTGGAGCTCAAGCCTTTCTCATTTAAAAAACCCTAACCCTAGGCGTAACCCTAACCCTAGCCCTAGCCAGGTAAATCAGCCTAGGGTTAGGGATGGCACCAAAGAAAAAGCTGTGGAGGCGGCGATGTTGTGGCGCTTTTGCGCTCCCCCTTGGGATACCTTTTGCAGTTGCAGTGTGCCTGGAGCTCAGGGCTTTCTGGATGAAAAAACCCTTACCCTAGGCGTAAGCCTAAGCCCTAAACTGGTCAATCAGCCTAGGGTTAGGGACGGTCCCAAGGAAAAATGTGCGGAGGCAGCCATGTTGTGGCACTTTTTCGATCCCCTTGGGATGCCTTTGCCAGCTGAATTGTGTCTGGAGCTCAAGCCTTTCTCATTTAAAAAACCCTAACCCTAGGCGTAACCCTAACCCTAGCCCTAGCCAGGTAAATCAGCCTAGGGTTAGGGATGGCACCAAAGAAAAAGCTGTGGAGGCGGCGATGTTGTGGCGCTTTTGCGCTCCCCTTGGGATACCTTTTGCAGTTGCAGTGTGCCTGGAGCTCAGGGCTTTCTGGATGAAAAAACCCTTACCCTAGGCGTAAGCCTAAGCCCTAAACTGGTCAATCAGCCTAGGGTTAGGGACGGTCCCAAGGAAAAATGTGCGGAGGCAGCCATGTTGTGGCACTTTTTCGATCCCCTTGGGATGCCTTTGCCAGCTGAACTGTGTCTGGAGCTCAAGCCTTTCTCATTTAAAAAACCCTAACCCTAGGCGTAACCCTAACCCTAGCCCTAGCCAGGTAAATCAGCCTAGGGTTAGGGATGGCACCAAAGAAAAAGCTGTGGAGGCAGCGATGTTGTGGCGCTTTTGCGCTCCCCTTGGGATACCTTTTGCAGTTGCAGTGTGCCTGGAGCTCAGGGCTTTCTGGATGAAAAAACCCTTACCCTAGGCGTAAGCCTAAGCCCTAAACTGGTCAATCAGCCTAGGGTTAGGGACGGTCCCAAGGAAAAATGTGCGGAGGCAGCCATGTTGTGGCACTTTTTCGATCCCCTTGGGATGCCTTTGCCAGCTGAATTGTGTCTGGAGCTCAAGCCTTTCTCATTTAAAAAACCCTAACCCTAGGCGTAACCCTAACCCTAGCCCTAGCCAGGTAAATCAGCCTAGGGTTAGGGATGGCACCAAAGAAAAAGCTGTGGAGGCAGCGCTGTTGTGGCGCTTTTGCGCTCCCCTTGGGATCCCTTTTGCAGTTGCAGTGTGCCTGGAGCTCAGGGCTTTCTGGATGAAAAAACCCTTACCCTAGGCGTAAGCCTAAGCCCTAAACTGGTCAATCAGCCTAGGGTTAGGGACGGTCCCAAGGAAAAATGTGCGGAGGCAGCCATGTTGTGGCACTTTTTCGATCCCCTTGGGATGCCTTTGCCAGCTGAATTGTGTCTGGAGCTCAAGCCTTTCTCATTTAAAAAACCCTAACCCTAGGCGTAACCCTAACCCTAGCCCTAGCCAGGTAAATCAGCCTAGGGTTAGGGATGGCACCAAAGAAAAAGCTGTGGAGGCAGCGATGTTGTGGCGCTTTTGCGCTCCCCTTGGGATACCTTTTGCAGTTGCAGTGTGCCTGGAGCTCAGGGCTTTCTGGATGAAAAAACCCTTACCCTAGGCGTAAGCCTAAGCCCTAAACTGGTCAATCAGCCTAGGGTTAGGGACGGTCCCAAGGAAAAATGTGCGGAGGCAGCCATGTTGTGGCACTTTTTCGATCCCCTTGGGATGCCTTTGCCAGCTGAATTGTGTCTGGAGCTCAAGCCTTTCTCATTTAAAAAACCCTAACCCTAGGCGTAACCCTAACCCTAGCCCTAGCCAGGTAAATCAGCCTAGGGTTAGGGATGGCACCAAAGAAAAAGCTGTGGAGGCAGCGATGTTGTGGCGCTTTTGCGCTCCCCTTGGGATACCTTTTGCAGTTGCAGTGTGCCTGGAGCTCAGGGCTTTCTGGATGAAAAAACCCTTACCCTAGGCGTAAGCCTAAGCCCTAAACTGGTCAATCAGCCTAGGGTTAGGGACGGTCCCAAGGAAAAATGTGCGGAGGCAGCCATGTTGTGGCACTTTTTCGATCCCCTTGGGATGCCTTTGCCAGCTGAATTGTGTCTGGAGCTCAAGCCTTTCTCATTTAAAAAACCCTAACCCTAGGCGTAACCCTAACCCTAGCCCTAGCCAGGTAAATCAGCCTAGGGTTAGGGATGGCACCAAAGAAAAAGCTGTGGAGGCAGCGATGTTGTGGCGCTTTTGCGCTCCCCTTGGGATACCTTTTGCAGTTGCAGTGTGCCTGGAGCTCAGGGCTTTCTGGATGAAAAAACCCTTACCCTAGGCGTAAGCCTAAGCCCTAAACTGGTCAATCAGCCTAGGGTTAGGGACGGTCCCAAGGAAAAATGTGCGGAGGCAGCCATGTTGTGGCACTTTTTCGATCCCCTTGGGATGCCTTTGCCAGCTGAATTGTGTCTGGAGCTCAAGCCTTTCTCATTTAAAAAACCCTAACCCTAGGCGTAACCCTAACCCTAGCCCTAGCCAGGTAAATCAGCCTAGGGTTAGGGATGGCACCAAAGAAAAAGCTGTGGAGGCAGCGATGTTGTGGCGCTTTTGCGCTCCCCTTGGGATACCTTTTGCAGTTGCAGTGTGCCTGGAGCTCAGGGCTTTCTGGATGAAAAAAACCCTTACCCTAGGCGTAAGCCTAAGCCCTAAACTGGTCAATCAGCCTAGGGTTAGGGACGGTCCCAAGGAAAAATGTGCGGAGGCAGCCATGTTGTGGCACTTTTTCGATCCCCTTGGGATGCCTTTGCCAGCTGAATTGTGTCTGGAGCTCAAGCCTTTCTCATTTAAAAAACCCTAACCCTAGGCGTAACCCTAACCCTAGCCCTAGCCAGGTAAATCAGCCTAGGGTTAGGGATGGCACCAAAGAAAAAGCTGTGGAGGCAGCGATGTTGTGGCGCTTTTGCGCTCCCCTTGGGATACCTTTTGCAGTTGCAGTGTGCCTGGAGCTCAGGGCTTTCTGGATGAAAAAACCCTTACCCTAGGCGTAAGCCTAAGCCCTAAACTGGTCAATCAGCCTAGGGTTAGGGACGGTCCCAAGGAAAAATGTGCGGAGGCAGCCATGTTGTGGCACTTTTTCGATCCCCTTGGGATGCCTTTGCCAGCTGAATTGTGTCTGGAGCTCAAGCCTTTCTCATTTAAAAAACCCTAACCCTAGGCGTAACCCTAACCCTAGCCCTAGCCAGGTAAATCAGCCTAGGGTTAGGGATGGCACCAAAGAAAAAGCTGTGGAGGCAGCGATGTTGTGGCGCTTTTGCGCTCCCCTTGGGATACCTTTTGCAGTTGCAGTGTGCCTGGAGCTCAGGGCTTTCTGGATGAAAAAACCCTTACCCTAGGCGTAAGCCTAAGCCCTAAACTGGTCAATCAGCCTAGGGTTAGGGACGGTCGCAAGGAAAAATGTGCGGAGGCAGCCATGTTGTGGCACTTTTTCGATCCCCTTGGGATGCCTTTGCCAGCTGAATTGTGTCTGGAGCTCAAGCCTTTCTCATTTAAAAAACCCTAACCCTAGGCGTAACCCTAACCCTAGCCCTAGCCAGGTAAATCAGCCTAGGGTTAGGGATGGCACCAAAGAAAAAGCTGTGGAGGCAGCGATGTTGTGGCGCTTTTGCGCTCCCCTTGGGATACCTTTTGCAGTTGCAGTGTGCCTGGAGCTCAGGGCTTTCTGGATGAAAAAACCCTTACCCTAGGCGTAAGCCTAAGCCCTAAACTGGTCAATCAGCCTAGGGTTAGGGACGGTCCCAAGGAAAAATGTGCGGAGGCAGCCATGTTGTGGCACTTTTTCGATCCCCTTGGGATGCCTTTGCCAGCTGAATTGTGTCTGGAGCTCAAGCCTTTCTCATTTAAAAAACCCTAACCCTAGGCATAACCCTAACCCTAGCCCTAGCCAGGTAAATCAGCCTAGGGTTAGGGATGGCACCAAAGAAAAAGCTGTGGAGGCGGCGATGTTGTGGCGCTTTTGCGCTCCCCTTGGGATACCTTTTGCAGTTGCAGTGTGCCTGGAGCTCAGGGCTTTCTGGATGAAAAAACCCTTACCCTAGGCGTAAGCCTAAGCCCTAAACTGGTCAATCAGCCTAGGGTTAGGGACGGTCCCAAGGAAAAATGTGCGGAGGCAGCCATGTTGTGGCACTTTTTCGATCCCCTTGGGATGCCTTTGCCAGCTGAATTGTGTCTGGAGCTCAAGCCTTTCTCATTTAAAAAACCCTAACCCTAGGCATAACCCTAACCCTAGCCCTAGCCAGGTAAATCAGCCTAGGGTTAGGGATGGCACCAAAGAAAAAGCTGTGGAGGCGGCGATGTTGTGGCGCTTTTGCGCTCCCCTTGGGATACCTTTTGCAGTTGCAGTGTGCCTGGAGCTCAGGGCTTTCTGGATGAAAAAACCCTTACCCTAGGCGTAAGCCTAAGCCCTAAACTGGTCAATCAGCCTAGGGTTAGGGACGGTCCCAAGGAAAAATGTGCGGAGGCAGCCATGTTGTGGCACTTTTTCGATCCCCTTGGGATGCCTTTGCCAGCTGAACTGTGTCTGGAGCTCAAGCCTTTCTCATTTAAAAAACCCTAACCCTAGGCGTAACCCTAACCCTAGCCCTAGCCAGGTAAATCAGCCTAGGGTTAGGGATGGCACCAAAGAAAAAGCTGTGGAGGCAGCGATGTTGTGGCGCTTTTGCGCTCCCCTTGGGATACCTTTTGCAGTTGCAGTGTGCCTGGAGCTCAGGGCTTTCTGGATGAAAAAAACCCTTACCCTAGGCGTAAGCCTAAGCCCTAAACTGGTCAATCAGCCTAGGGTTAGGGACGGTCGCAAGGAAAAATGTGCGGAGGCAGCCATGTTGTGGCACTTTTTCGATCCCCTTGGGATGCCTTTGCCAGCTGAATTGTGTCTGGAGCTCAAGCCTTTCTCATTTAAAAAACCCTAACCCTAGGCGTAACCCTAACCCTAGCCCTAGCCAGGTAAATCAGCCTAGGGTTAGGGATGGCACCAAAGAAAAAGCTGTGGAGGCAGCGATGTTGTGGCGCTTTTGCGCTCCCCTTGGGATACCTTTTGCAGTTGCAGTGTGCCTGGAGCTCAGGGCTTTCTGGATGAAAAAACCCTTACCCTAGGCGTAAGCCTAAGCCCTAAACTGGTCAATCAGCCTAGGGTTAGGGACGGTCCCAAGGAAAAATGTGCGGAGGCAGCCATGTTGTGGCACTTTTTCGATCCCCTTGGGATGCCTTTGCCAGCTGAATTGTGTCTGGAGCTCAAGCCTTTCTCATTTAAAAAACCCTAACCCTAGGCGTAACCCTAACCCTAGCCCTAGCCAGGTAAATCAGCCTAGGGTTAGGGATGGCACCAAAGAAAAAGCTGTGGAGGCAGCGCTGTTGTGGCGCTTTTGCGCTCCCCTTGGGATCCCTTTTGCAGTTGCAGTGTGCCTGGAGCTCAGGGCTTTCTGGATGAAAAAACCCTTACCCTAGGCGTAAGCCTAAGCCCTAAACTGGTCAATCAGCCTAGGGTTAGGGACGGTCCCAAGGAAAAATGTGCGGAGGCAGCCATGTTGTGGCACTTTTTCGATCCCCTTGGGATGCCTTTGCCAGCTGAATTGTGTCTGGAGCTCAAGCCTTTCTCATTTAAAAAACCCTAACCCTAGGCGTAACCCTAACCCTAGCCCTAGCCAGGTAAATCAGCCTAGGGTTAGGGATGGAACCAAAGAAAAAGCTGTGGAGGCAGCGATGTTGTGGCGCTTTTGCGCTCCCCTTGGGATACCTTTTGCAGTTGCAGTGTGCCTGGAGCTCAGGGCTTTCTGGATGAAAAAAACCCTTACCCTAGGCGTAAGCCTAAGCCCTAAACTGGTCAATCAGCCTAGGGTTAGGGACGGTCCCAAGGAAAAATGTGCGGAGGCAGCCATGTTGTGGCACTTTTTCGATCCCCTTGGGATGCCTTTGCCAGCTGAATTGTGTCTGGAGCTCAAGCCTTTCTCATTTAAAAAACCCTAACCCTAGGCGTAACCCTAACCCTAGCCCTAGCCAGGTAAATCAGCCTAGGGTTAGGGATGGCACCAAAGAAAAAGCTGTGGAGGCAGCGATGTTGTGGCGCTTTTGCGCTCCCCTTGGGATACCTTTTGCAGTTGCAGTGTGCCTGGAGCTCAGGGCTTTCTGGATGAAAAAACCCTTACCCTAGGCGTAAGCCTAAGCCCTAAACTGGTCAATCAGCCTAGGGTTAGGGACGGTCCCAAGGAAAAATGTGCGGAGGCAGCCATGTTGTGGCACTTTTTCGATCCCCTTGGGATGCCTTTGCCAGCTGAATTGTGTCTGGAGCTCAAGCCTTTCTCATTTAAAAAACCCTAACCCTAGGCGTAACCCTAACCCTAGCCCTAGCCAGGTAAATCAGCCTAGGGTTAGGGATGGCACCAAAGAAAAAGCTGTGGAGGCAGCGATGTTGTGGCGCTTTTGCGCTCCCCTTGGGATACCTTTTGCAGTTGCAGTGTGCCTGGAGCTCAGGGCTTTCTGGATGAAAAAACCCTTACCCTAGGCGTAAGCCTAAGCCCTAAACTGGTCAATCAGCCTAGGGTTAGGGACGGTCGCAAGGAAAAATGTGCGGAGGCAGCCATGTTGTGGCACTTTTTCGATCCCCTTGGGATGCCTTTGCCAGCTGAATTGTGTCTGGAGCTCAAGCCTTTCTCATTTAAAAAACCCTAACCCTAGGCGTAACCCTAACCCTAGCCCTAGCCAGGTAAATCAGCCTAGGGTTAGGGATGGCACCAAAGAAAAAGCTGTGGAGGCAGCGATGTTGTGGCGCTTTTGCGCTCCCCCTTGGGATACCTTTTGCAGTTGCAGTGTGCCTGGAGCTCAGGGCTTTCTGGATGAAAAAACCCTTACCCTAGGCGTAAGCCTAAGCCCTAAACTGGTCAATCAGCCTAGGGTTAGGGACGGTCCCAAGGAAAAATGTGCGGAGGCAGCCATGTTGTGGCACTTTTTCGATCCCCTTGGGATGCCTTTGCCAGCTGAATTGTGTCTGGAGCTCAAGCCTTTCTCATTTAAAAAACCCTAACCCTAGGCGTAACCCTAACCCTAGCCCTAGCCAGGTAAATCAGCCTAGGGTTAGGGATGGCACCAAAGAAAAAGCTGTGGAGGCAGCGATGTTGTGGCGCTTTTGCGCTCCCCTTGGGATACCTTTTGCAGTTGCAGTGTGCCTGGAGCTCAGGGCTTTCTGGATGAAAAAACCCTTACCCTAGGCGTAAGCCTAAGCCCTAAACTGGTCAATCAGCCTAGGGTTAGGGACGGTCCCAAGGAAAAATGTGCGGAGGCAGCCATGTTGTGGCACTTTTTCGATCCCCTTGGGATGCCTTTGCCAGCTGAATTGTGTCTGGAGCTCAAGCCTTTCTCATTTAAAAAACCCTAACCCTAGGCGTAACCCTAACCCTAGCCCTAGCCAGGTAAATCAGCCTAGGGTTAGGGATGGCACCAAAGAAAAAGCTGTGGAGGCAGCGATGTTGTGGCGCTTTTGCGCTCCCCTTGGGATACCTTTTGCAGTTGCAGTGTGCCTGGAGCTCAGGGCTTTCTGGATGAAAAAACCCTTACCCTAGGCGTAAGCCTAAGCCCTAAACTGGTCAATCAGCCTAGGGTTAGGGACGGTCCCAAGGAAAAATGTGCGGAGGCAGCCATGTTGTGGCACTTTTTCGATCCCCTTGGGATGCCTTTGCCAGCTGAATTGTGTCTGGAGCTCAAGCCTTTCTCATTTAAAAAACCCTAACCCTAGGCGTAACCCTAACCCTAGCCCTAGCCAGGTAAATCAGCCTAGGGTTAGGGATGGCACCAAAGAAAAAGCTGTGGAGGCGGCGATGTTGTGGCGCTTTTGCGCTCCCCTTGGGATACATTTTGCAGTTGCAGTGTGCCTGGAGCTCAGGGCTTTCTGGATGAAAAAACCCTTACCCTAGGCGTAAGCCTAAGCCCTAAACTGGTCAATCAGCCTAGGGTTAGGGACGGTCGCAAGGAAAAATGTGCGGAGGCAGCCATGTTGTGGCACTTTTTCGATCCCCTTGGGATGCCTTTGCCAGCTGAATTGTGTCTGGAGCTCAAGCCTTTCTCATTTAAAAAACCCTAACCCTAGGCGTAACCCTAACCCTAGCCCTAGCCAGGTAAATCAGCCTAGGGTTAGGGATGGCACCAAAGAAAAAGCTGTGGAGGCGGCGATGTTGTGGCGCTTTTGCGCTCCCCTTGGGATACCTTTTGCAGTTGCAGTGTGCCTGGAGCTCAGGGCTTTCTGGATGAAAAAACCCTTACCCTAGGCGTAAGCCTAAGCCCTAAACTGGTCAATCAGCCTAGGGTTAGGGACGGTCCCAAGGAAAAATGTGCGGAGGCAGCCATGTTGTGGCACTTTTTCGATCCCCTTGGGATGCCTTTGCCAGCTGAACTGTGTCTGGAGCTCAAGCCTTTCTCATTTAAAAAACCCTAACCCTAGGCGTAACCCTAACCCTAGCCCTAGCCAGGTAAATCAGCCTAGGGTTAGGGATGGCACCAAAGAAAAAGCTGTGGAGGCAGCGCTGTTGTGGCGCTTTTGCGCTCCCCTTGGGATCCCTTTTGCAGTTGCAGTGTGCCTGGAGCTCAGGGCTTTCTGGATGAAAAAACCCTTACCCTAGGCGTAAGCCTAAGCCCTAAACTGGTCAATCAGCCTAGGGTTAGGGACGGTCGCAAGGAAAAATGTGCGGAGGCAGCCATGTTGTGGCACTTTTTCGATCCCCTTGGGATGCCTTTGCCAGCTGAATTGTGTCTGGAGCTCAAGCCTTTCTCATTTAAAAAACCCTAACCCTAGGCGTAACCCTAACCCTAGCCCTAGCCAGGTAAATCAGCCTAGGGTTAGGGATGGCACCAAAGAAAAAGCTGTGGAGGCAGCGATGTTGTGGCGCTTTTGCGCTCCCCTTGGGATACCTTTTGCAGTTGCAGTGTGCCTGGAGCTCAGGGCTTTCTGGATGAAAAAACCCTTACCCTAGGCGTAAGCCTAAGCCCTAAACTGGTCAATCAGCCTAGGGTTAGGGACGGTCCCAAGGAAAAATGTGCGGAGGCAGCCATGTTGTGGCACTTTTTCGATCCCCTTGGGATGCCTTTGCCAGCTGAATTGTGTCTGGAGCTCAAGCCTTTCTCATTTAAAAAACCCTAACCCTAGGCGTAACCCTAACCCTAGCCCTAGCCAGGTAAATCAGCCTAGGGTTAGGGATGGCACCAAAGAAAAAGCTGTGGAGGCAGCGATGTTGTGGCGCTTTTGCGCTCCCCTTGGGATACCTTTTGCAGTTGCAGTGTGCCTGGAGCTCAGGGCTTTCTGGATGAAAAAACCCTTACCCTAGGCGTAAGCCTAAGCCCTAAACTGGTCAATCAGCCTAGGGTTAGGGACGGTCCCAAGGAAAAATGTGCGGAGGCAGCCATGTTGTGGCACTTTTTCGATCCCCTTGGGATGCCTTTGCCAGCTGAATTGTGTCTGGAGCTCAAGCCTTTCTCATTTAAAAAACCCTAACCCTAGGCGTAACCCTAACCCTAGCCCTAGCCAGGTAAATCAGCCTAGGGTTACGGATGGCACCAAAGAAAAAGCTGTGGAGGCAGCGATGTTGTGGCGCTTTTGCGCTCCCCTTGGGATACCTTTTGCAGTTGCAGTGTGCCTGGAGCTCAGGGCTTTCTGGATGAAAAAACCCTTACCCTAGGCGTAAGCCTAAGCCCTAAACTGGTCAATCAGCCTAGGGTTAGGGACGGTCCCAAGGAAAAATGTGCGGAGGCAGCCATGTTGTGGCCCTTTTTCGATCCCCTTGGGATGCCTTTGCCAGCTGAATTGTGTCTGGAGCTCAAGCCTTTCTCATTTAAAAAACCCTAACCCTAGGCGTAACCCTAACCCTAGCCCTAGCCAGGTAAATCAGCCTAGGGTTAGGGATGGCACCAAAGAAAAAGCTGTGGAGGCAGCGATGTTGTGGCGCTTTTGCGCTCCCCTTGGGATACCTTTTGCAGTTGCAGTGTGCCTGGAGCTCAGGGCTTTCTGGATGAAAAAACCCTTACCCTAGGCGTAAGCCTAAGCCCTAAACTGGTCAATCAGCCTAGGGTTAGGGACGGTCCCAAGGAAAAATGTGCGGAGGCAGCCATGTTGTGGCACTTTTTCGATCCCCTTGGGATGCCTTTGCCAGCTGAATTGTGTCTGGAGCTCAAGCCTTTCTCATTTAAAAAACCCTAACCCTAGGCGTAACCCTAACCCTAGCCCTAGCCAGGTAAATCAGCCTAGGGTTAGGGATGGCACCAAAGAAAAAGCTGTGGAGGCAGCGATGTTGTGGCGCTTTTGCGCTCCCCTTGGGATACCTTTTGCAGTTGCAGTGTGCCTGGAGCTCAGGGCTTTCTGGATGAAAAAACCCTTACCCTAGGCGTAAGCCTAAGCCCTAAACTGGTCAATCAGCCTAGGGTTAGGGACGGTCCCAAGGAAAAATGTGCGGAGGCAGCCATGTTGTGGCACTTTTTCGATCCCCTTGGGATGCCTTTGCCAGCTGAATTGTGTCTGGAGCTCAAGCCTTTCTCATTTAAAAAACCCTAACCCTAGGCGTAACCCTAACCCTAGCCCTAGCCAGGTAAATCAGCCTAGGGTTAGGGATGGCACCAAAGAAAAAGCTGTGGAGGCAGCGATGTTGTGGCGCTTTTGCGCTCCCCTTGGGATACCTTTTGCAGTTGCAGTGTGCCTGGAGCTCAGGGCTTTCTGGATGAAAAAACCCTTACCCTAGGCGTAAGCCTAAGCCCTAAACTGGTCAATCAGCCTAGGGTTAGGGACGGTCCCAAGGAAAAATGTGCGGAGGCAGCCATGTTGTGGCACTTTTTCGATCCCCTTGGGATGCCTTTGCCAGCTGAATTGTGTCTGGAGCTCAAGCCTTTCTCATTTAAAAAACCCTAACCCTAGGCGTAACCCTAACCCTAGCCCTAGCCAGGTAAATCAGCCTAGGGTTAGGGATGGCACCAAAGAAAAAGCTGTGGAGGCAGCGATGTTGTGGCGCTTTTGCGCTCCCCTTGGGATGCCTTTTGCAGTTGCAGTGTGCCTGGAGCTCAGGGCTTTCTGGGTTAAAAAACCCTTACCCTAGGCGTAAGCCTAAGCCCTAAACTGGTCAATCAGCCTAGGGTTAGGGACGGTCCCAAGGAAAAATGTGCGGAGGCAGCCATGTTGTGGCACTTTTTCGATCCCCTTGGGATGCCTTTGCCAGCTGAATTGTGTCTGGAGCTCAAGCCTTTCTCATTTAAAAAACCCTAACCCTAGGCGTAACCCTAACCCTAGCCCTAGCCAGGTAAATCAGCCTAGGGTTAGGGATGGCACCAAAGAAAAAGCTGTGGAGGCAGCGATGTTGTGGCGCTTTTGCGCTCCCCTTGGGATGCCTTTTGCAGTTGCAGTGTGCCTGGAGCTCAGGGCTTTCTGGGTTAAAAAACCCTTACCCTAGGCGTAAGCCTAAGCCCTAAACTGGTCAATCAGCCTAGGGTTAGGGACGGTCCCAAGGAAAAATGTGCGGAGGCAGCCATGTTGTGGCACTTTTTCGATCCCCTTGGGATGCCTTTGCCAGCTGAATTGTGTCTGGAGCTCAAGCCTTTCTCATTTAAAAAACCCTAACCCTAGGCGTAACCCTAACCCTAGCCCTAGCCAGGTAAATCAGCCTAGGGTTAGGGATGGCACCAAAGAAAAAGCTGTGGAGGCAGCGATGTTGTGGCGCTTTTGCGCTCCCCTTGGGATACCTTTTGCAGTTGCAGTGTGCCTGGAGCTCAGGGCTTTCTGGATGAAAAAACCCTTACCCTAGGCGTAAGCCTAAGCCCTAAACTGGTCAATCAGCCTAGGGTTAGGGACGGTCCCAAGGAAAAATGTGCGGAGGCAGCCATGTTGTGGCCCTTTTTCGATCCCCTTGGGATGCCTTTGCCAGCTGAATTGTGTCTGGAGCTCAAGCCTTTCTCATTTAAAAAACCCTAACCCTAGGCGTAACCCTAGCCCTAGCCCTAGCCAGGTAAATCAGCCTAGGGGTAGGGATGGCACCAAAGAAAAAGCTGTGGAGGCAGCGATGTTGTGGCGCTTTTGCGCTCCCCTTGGGATACCTTTTGCAGTTGCAGTGTGCCTGGAGCTCAGGGCTTTCTGGATGAAAAAACCCTTACCCTAGGCGTAAGCCTAAGCCCTAAACTGGTCAATCAGCCTAGGGTTAGGGACGGTCCCAAGGAAAAATGTGCGGAGGCAGCCATGTTGTGGCACTTTTTCGATCCCCTTGGGATGCCTTTGCCAGCTGAATTGTGTCTGGAGCTCAAGCCTTTCTCATTTAAAAAACCCTAACCCTAGGCATAACCCTAACCCTAGCCCTAGCCAGGTAAATCAGCCTAGGGTTAGGGATGGCACCAAAGAAAAAGCTGTGGAGGCGGCGATGTTGTGGCGCTTTTGCGCTCCCCTTGGGATACCTTTTGCAGTTGCAGTGTGCCTGGAGCTCAGGGCTTTCTGGATGAAAAAACCCTTACCCTAGGCGTAAGCCTAAGCCCTAAACTGGTCAATCAGCCTAGGGTTAGGGACGGTCCCAAGGAAAAATGTGCGGAGGCAGCCATGTTGTGGCACTTTTTCGATCCCCTTGGGATGCCTTTGCCAGCTGAATTGTGTCTGGAGCTCAAGCCTTTCTCATTTAAAAAACCCTAACCCTAGGCGTAACCCTAACCCTAGCCCTAGCCAGGTAAATCAGCCTAGGGTTAGGGATGGCACCAAAGAAAAAGCTGTGGAGGCAGCGATGTTGTGGCGCTTTTGCGCTCCCCTTGGGATACCTTTTGCAGTTGCAGTGTGCCTGGAGCTCAGGGCTTTCTGGATGAAAAAACCCTTACCCTAGGCGTAAGCCTAAGCCCTAAACTGGTCAATCAGCCTAGGGTTAGGGACGGTCCCAAGGAAAAATGTGCGGAGGCAGCCATGTTGTGGCACTTTTTCGATCCCCTTGGGATGCCTTTGCCAGCTGAATTGTGTCTGGAGCTCAAGCCTTTCTCATTTAAAAAACCCTAACCCTAGGCGTAACCCTAACCCTAGCCCTAGCCAGGTAAATCAGCCTAGGGTTAGGGATGGCACCAAAGAAAAAGCTGTGGAGGCAGCGATGTTGTGGCGCTTTTGCGCTCCCCTTGGGATACCTTTTGCAGTTGCAGTGTGCCTGGAGCTCAGGGCTTTCTGGATGAAAAAACCCTTACCCTAGGCGTAAGCCTAAGCCCTAAACTGGTCAATCAGCCTAGGGTTAGGGACGGTCCCAAGGAAAAATGTGCGGAGGCAGCCATGTTGTGGCACTTTTTCGATCCCCTTGGGATGCCTTTGCCAGCTGAATTGTGTCTGGAGCTCAAGCCTTTCTCATTTAAAAAACCCTAACCCTAGGCGTAACCCTAACCCTAGCCCTAGCCAGGTAAATCAGCCTAGGGTTAGGGATGGCACCAAAGAAAAAGCTGTGGAGGCAGCGATGTTGTGGCGCTTTTGCGCTCCCCTTGGGATACCTTTTGCAGTTGCAGTGTGCCTGGAGCTCAGGGCTTTCTGGATGAAAAAACCCTTACCCTAGGCGTAAGCCTAAGCCCTAAACTGGTCAATCAGCCTAGGGTTAGGGACGGTCCCAAGGAAAAATGTGCGGAGGCAGCCATGTTGTGGCACTTTTTCGATCCCCTTGGGATGCCTTTGCCAGCTGAATTGTGTCTGGAGCTCAAGCCTTTCTCATTTAAAAAACCCTAACCCTAGGCGTAACCCTAACCCTAGCCCTAGCCAGGTAAATCAGCCTAGGGTTAGGGATGGCACCAAAGAAAAAGCTGTGGAGGCAGCGATGTTGTGGCGCTTTTGCGCTCCCCTTGGGATACCTTTTGCAGTTGCAGTGTGCCTGGAGCTCAGGGCTTTCTGGGTTAAAAAACCCTTACCCTAGGCGTAAGCCTAAGCCCTAAACTGGTCAATCAGCCTAGGGTTAGGGACGGTCGCAAGGAAAAATGTGCGGAGGCAGCCATGTTGTGGCACTTTTTCGATCCCCTTGGGATGCCTTTGCCAGCTGAATTGTGTCTGGAGCTCAAGCCTTTCTCATTTAAAAAACCCTAACCCTAGGCATAACCCTAACCCTAGCCCTAGCCAGGTAAATCAGCCTAGGGTTAGGGATGGCACCAAAGAAAAAGCTGTGGAGGCAGCGATGTTGTGGCGCTTTTGCGCTCCCCTTGGGATACCTTTTGCAGTTGCAGTGTGCCTGGAGCTCAGGGCTTTCTGGATGAAAAAACCCTTACCCTAGGCGTAAGCCTAAGCCCTAAACTGGTCAATCAGCCTAGGGTTAGGGACGGTCCCAAGGAAAAATGTGCGGAGGCAGCCATGTTGTGGCACTTTTTCGATCCCCTTGGGATGCCTTTGCCAGCTGAATTGTGTCTGGAGCTCAAGCCTTTCTCATTTAAAAAACCCTAACCCTAGGCGTAACCCTAACCCTAGCCCTAGCCAGGTAAATCAGCCTAGGGTTAGGGATGGCACCAAAGAAAAAGCTGTGGAGGCGGCGATGTTGTGGCGCTTTTGCGCTCCCCTTGGGATACCTTTTGCAGTTGCAGTGTGCCTGGAGCTCAGGGCTTTCTGGATGAAAAAACCCTTACCCTAGGCGTAAGCCTAAGCCCTAAACTGGTCAATCAGCCTAGGGTTAGGGACGGTCCCAAGGAAAAATGTGCGGAGGCAGCCATGTTGTGGCACTTTTTCGATCCCCTTGGGATGCCTTTGCCAGCTGAACTGTGTCTGGAGCTCAAGCCTTTCTCATTTAAAAAACCCTAACCCTAGGCGTAACCCTAACCCTAGCCCTAGCCAGGTAAATCAGCCTAGGGTTAGGGATGGCACCAAAGAAAAAGCTGTGGAGGCAGCGATGTTGTGGCGCTTTTGCGCTCCCCTTGGGATACCTTTTGCAGTTGCAGTGTGCCTGGAGCTCAGGGCTTTCTGGATGAAAAAACCCTTACCCTAGGCGTAAGCCTAAGCCCTAAACTGGTCAATCAGCCTAGGGTTAGGGACAGTCCCAA
>JANCRA010000548.1:0-29471 GCA_024362935.1 Setophaga petechia
GTCCCATCCCTGGGTGTCCCTGTCCCCTCCATGTCCCCTCGGTCCCTGGTGACGCTTGTCCCTTGGTGTCCCCTCACTGTCCCCCTCCATGTCCCCATCCCGGTGACGCTGTCCCCCGCTGTCCCTTGCTGTCCCCCATCCCCTGGTGACGCTGTCCCCTCGGTGTCCCCATCCCTGGGTGACACTGTCCCCTTGGTGTCCCCCATCCCTGGGTGACACTGTCCCCTCCATCTCCCCATCCCCTGGTGATGCTGTCCCCTCGGTGTCCCCTCCATGTCCCCATCCCCTGGTGACACTGTCCCTTCGCTGTCCCCTCGGTGTCCTCATCCCTGGTGAAACTGTCCCTCGCTGTCCCCCCGCTGTCCCTACCATGTCCCCATCCCTGGGTGTCCCTGTCCCCTCCATGTCCCCTTGGTCCCTGGTGACGCTGTGTCCCTTGGTGTCCCCTCGCTGTCCCCTCACTGTCCCCTCCATGTCCCCATCCCTGGTGACACTGTCCCCCCCGATGTCCCCATGCCCTGGTGACGCTGTCCCCTTGGTGTCCCCATCCCCGGGTGACGCTGTCCCCTTGGTGTCCCCATACCTGGTGACACTGTCGGCTCGCTGTCCCCTTGCTTGTCCCCTCACTGTCCCCTCAATGTCCCTATCCCTGGTGACGCTGTACCCTTGGTGTCCCCTCGCTGTCCCTCGCTGTCCCCTTGCTGTCCCCCACCCCCGGTGACACTGTCCCCTCGCTGTCCCCTCGCTGTCCCCATCCCTGGTGACGCTGTCCCCTCGCTGTCCCTCGCTGTCCCCGGTGTCCCCCTCGGTCCCTGGGTGACACTGTCCCTCGCTGTCCCCCTCCATGTCCCCATCCCTGGTGACACTGTCCCCTCGATGTCTCCTTGGTGTCCCCTCGGTGTCCCATCCCCCGGTGACACTGTGCCCTTGCTGTCCCCCCGGTGTGTCCCCGGTGTCCCCTCGGTCCCTGGTGACACTGTCCCCTCCACTGTCCCCTCGCTGTCCCCATCCCTGGTGACACTGTCCCCCCGCTGTCCCCTCCATGTCCCCATTCCCTGGTGACGCTGTCCCCTTGCTGTCCCCCTCGGTCCCGGGTGATGCTGTCCCTCGCTGTCCCCTCCATGTCCCCTCGGTGTCCCCATCCCTGGTGATGCTGTCCCTCGGTGTCCCCCTCCATGTCTCCATCCTGGGTGATGCTGTCCCCTTGGTGTCCCCTCCCCTTAGTGTCCCTGTCCCCTCCATGACCCCATCCCTGGTGATGCTGTCCCTCGCTGTCCCCTCGGTCCCGGGTGATGCTTGTCCCCCTCCATGTCCTCTCCCCCGGTGACACTGTCCCCTCGCTGTCCCTCGCTGTCCCCCTGGTGTTCCCACCCCCGGTGACACCTGTCCCTCGCTGTCCCCACCCCTGGTGACACTGTCCCTCACTGTCCCCCCGGTGTCCCCGGTGTCCCCTCGGTCCCTGGTGACGCTGTCCCCTTGGTGTCCCCCATGCCCCTGGTGACACTGTCCCCGGTGTCCCCCTCGGTCCCTGGTGACACTGTCCTGTCCCCGGTGTCCCCAGGAGTACGCGGGCAGCGGGTGGAACCTGAACGTGATGCCGGTGCTGCAGCAGTCGGTGCTGTGCCACATCAACGCCGACATCTCGGGCATGAAGGTGCCCTGGCTCTACGTGGGCATGGTGTTCTCGGCCTTCTGCTGGCACATCGAGGACCACTGGAGCTACTCCATCAACTACCTCCACTGGTGGGCACCTGGGGGCATTTAGGGGCCCCAAGAGGGCATTTGGGGGGCATTTATGGGGCATTTGGGAGCATTTAGGGAGTTTACTCCATCAACTGCCTCCACTGGTGGGCACCTGGGGGCATTTTGGGGGCATTTGGGGGGGCATTTATGGGGCATTTAGGGAGCTACTCCATCAACTACCTCCCACTGGTGGGCACGGGGGGGCATTTATGGGGCACCTGGGGGCATTTGGGGGGCATTTAGGGGGCATTTATGGGACATTTGGGGGCATTTGGGGGGCATTTAGGGAGCTACTCCATCAACTGCCTCCACTGGTGGGCACCTGGGGGCATTTCGGGGGCATTTTAGGGGGCACTTAGGGGCATCTAGGGAGCATTTGGGGGGCATTTGGGGGGCATTTAGGAGCTACTCCATCAACTACCTCCACTGGTGGGCACGGGGGGCATTTATGGGGCATTTGGGGGGCATATTAGGGAGTTACTCCCATCAACTACTTCCACTGGTGGGCACCAAGGCGCATTTGCGGGGCACTTAGGGGGCACTTAGGGGGGCATTTGGGGGGCATTTATGGGGCATTTAGGGAGCTACTCCATCAACTACCTCCAGTGATGGGCACTGTGGAGCACCTGGGGGCATTTGGGGGGGCACCAAGGGGCATTTAGGGGGGCATTTATGGGGCATTTAGGGAGCTACTCCATCAACTGCCTCCACTGGTGGGCACCAAGGGGCATTTATGAGGCATTTTATGGGGCATTTGGGGGGCATTTGGGGGGCATTTAGGGAGTTACTCCATCAACTGCCTCCACTGGTGGGCACCAAGGGGCATTTGGGGGCACTTAGGGGCATTTGGGGGGCATTTATGGGGCATTTAGGGAGCTACTCCATCAACTGCCTCCACTGGTGGGCACCAAGGGGCATTTGGGGGCACTTAGGGGCATTTGGGGGGCATTTATGGGGCATTTAGGGAGCTACTCCATCAACTGCCTCTGCTGGTGGGCACCTGGGGGGCATTTTGGGGGGTGTCTGGGGAGACAGAGGGGCAAATTTGGGGTGTTTGGGGGGGCCTGGGGAGTGATTTTTGGGGTGTTTGGGGGACCAGAGGGGCAAATTTGGGGTGTTTGGGGCACTTGGCGGGTGACTTGGGGTGTTTGGGCACCCAGGGGGCGATTGTGGGGTATCTGGGGGGCCAGGAGGAACAGTTTTGGGGTGTCCCCGTCCCTGGGTGAGCCCAGGACCTGGTACGGGGTGGGATCAGGAGGGTTTTTGGGGTGGAATAAGGAGGTTTTTGGGGGTGGAATAAGGAGGTTTCTGGGGTGGGATCAGGAGGTTTTTAGGATGGACTAAGGAGGTTTTTTGGGGTGGAATATGGAGGTTTTTGGGGTGGAATATGGAGGTTTTTGGGGTGGACTAAAAACATTTTTGGGGTCTCCCACGCCCAGGGGTGAGCCCAAGACCTGGTACAGGGTGGGATGATGAAGATTTTAGGATGGAATAAGGAGGTGTTTGGGATAGAATAAGGAGGTTTTTAGGGTGGAATAAGGAAATTTTTGGGGATGGACTGAGGACAGTTTTGGGGTCTCCCATTTCCAGGGGCGAGCCCAAGACCTGGTACAGGGTGGGATCAGGAGATTTTTGGGGTGGTACAGGATGGGATGAGGAGGTTTTTGGATGGAATAAGGAGGTTTTTGGGATGGAATAAAGGGGTTTTTATGATGGAATAAGGAGGTTTTTGGGGTGGACCAAGGATATTTTTGCAGGGTGGTACAGGATGGGATCAGAAGGTTTTTGGGGTGGTACAGGATGGAATAAGGAGGTTTTTGGGATGGAATAAGGAGGTTTTTGGGGTGGAATAAGGAGGTTTTTGGGGTGGTACAGGCTGTGATCAGGAGGTTTTTGGGGTGGACTAAGGACATTTTTGGGGTCTCCCATCCCCAGGGGGCGAGCCCAAGACCTGGTACGGGGGTGGGATCAGGATTTTGGGATGGAATAAGGAGGTTTTTGGGGTGGAAATAAGGAGGTCTTTGGGATAGAATAAGGAGGTTTTTGGGGTGGAATAAGGAGATTTTTTGGGGTGCCCCACGCCCAGGGGCGAGGCCAAGACCTGGTACGGGGTGGGATGATGAAGTTTTTAGGGTGGAATAAGGAGGCTTTTGGGATGGAATAAGGAGGTTTTTGGGATGGAATAAGGAGGTATTTGGGGTAGTACAGGACGGGATCTGGAGGTTTTTGGGTGGACTAAGGACATTCTTGGGGTCTTGCCATGCCCAGGGGCGAGCCCAACACCTGGTACAGGGTGGGATGATGAAATTTTTAGGATGGAATAAGGAGTTTTTTGGGATGGAATAAGGAGGTTTTTGGGGTGGAAATATGGAGGTTTTTGGGGTGGAATAAGGAGGTTTTTGGGGTGGAATAAGGAGGTTTTTGGGGTCTCCCACGGCCCAGGGGTGAGCCCAAGACCTGGTACGGGGTGAGATGATGAAATTTTTAGGATGGAATAAGGAGTTTTTTGGGGTGGACTAAGGAGGTTTTTGGGGTGGGATGAGGAGGTTTTTGGGGTGGAATAAGGAGGTTTTTGGGGTCTCCCACGGCCAGGGGCGAACCCAAGACCTGGTACGGGGTGGGATGAGGTTTTTGGGGTGGTACAGGGTGGGATGAGGAGGTTTTTAGGATGGGATAAGGAGGTTTTTGGGATGGAATAAGGAGGTTTTTGGGGTCTCTCACGGCCAGGGGCGAGCCCAAGACCTGGTACAGGGTGGGATGATGAAGTTTTTAGGATGGAATGAGGAGGTTTTTGGGGTGGTACAGGGTGGGATGAGGATTTTTTTAGAATGGACTAAGGAGGTTTTTGGGATGGAATAAGGTTTTTAGGGTGGTACAGGATGGGATGAGGAGATTTTTGGGATGGAATAAGGAGGTTTTTGGGGTGGAACAAGGAGGTTTTTGGGGTGGTACAGGGTGGGATCAGGAGGTTTTTGGGATGGAATAAGGAGGTTTTTGGGGTCTCCCACGGCCAGGGGCGAGCCCAAGACCTGGTATGGGGTGGGATGAGGTTTTTGGGGTGGACTAAGGAGGTTTTTGGGGTGGTACAGGGTGGGATGAGGAGGTTTTTAGAATGGACTAAGGAGGTTTGTAGGGTGGAATGAGAACATTTTTGGGGTCTCCCACGGCCAGGGGCAAGCCCAAGACCTGGTACGGGGTGGGATGATGAAGTTTTTGGGATGGAATAAGGAGGTTTTTGGGATGGAATAAGGAGGTTTTTGGGATGGAATAAGGAGGTTTTTGGGGTCTCCCATCCCCAGGGGCGAGCCCAAGACCTGGTACGGGGTGGGATGATGAAGTTTTTGGGATGGAATAAGGAGGTTTTTGGGATGGAATAAGGAGGTTTTTGGGATGGAATAAGGAGGTTTTTTGGGGTCTCCCATGCCCAGGGGCGAGCCCAAGACCTGGTACGGGGTGCCGTCGTTCGCGGCCGAGCACCTGGAGGAGGTGATGAAGAAGCTGACGCCGGAGCTGTTCGAGAGCCAGCCCGACCTCCTGCACCAGCTCGTCACCCTGATGAACCCCAACACCCTGATGGCCCACGGCGTCCCCGTGAGTGGGGGGTGTCCCCAGACCCCTCCCCAACCCCGTCACGCCCTGCCGAGGGCGGGGCTGAGCCCAGGTGTGTCCCCAGGTGGTCCGGACCAACCAATGCGCCGGCGAGTTCGTCATCACCTTCCCCCGCGCCTACCACAGCGGCTTCAACCAGGGCTACAACTTTGCTGAGGCTGTCAACTTCTGCACGGCCGACTGGGTGAGCTCTGCGGGCTCCAAAATACCCGGGGGGGGCAGGAAATGTACCTGGGGGGGCAGAGAATGTATAGAAAATACCTGGGGGAGTCAGCATAAAAAATTGGGGGAGCAAAAAGAGGGAAACGGGGAAATTTGAGGGTGGAGAAAGGGAGGAAAAGAAAAGGAGAAACCAAAATTCTGGGGGGCAAAAATGTACTTGGAGGGGCAGAAAAATATATCTGGGGGGGCAGAAAATTTACCTGGGGGGGTAGAAAATGTACCTGGGGGGCAGAGAATGTATAGAAAATACCTGGGGGAATCAGCAAAAAAAATTGGGGGAGCGTAAAGAGGGAAACGGGGAAATTTGTGGGTGGAGAAAGGGAGGAAAAGAAAAGGAAAAGTCAAAATTCTGGGGGGCAAAAATGTACTTGGAGGGGCATAAAATTTACCTGGGGGGGCAGAGAATGTATAGAAAATACCTGGGGGAGTCAGCAAAAAAATTGGGGGAGCAAAAAGAGGGAATCGGGGAAATTTGAGGGTGGAGAAAGGAAGAAAAAGAGAATTCAGGGGGGCACAAAATGTGCTTGGAAGGGCATAAAAGTGCCTGAAGGGGTAGAAGAAATAGCTGAGGGGCAGAAAATTTACCTGGGGGGGCAGAGAAATACCTGGGGGAATCAGCAAAAAAACCAGGGGAGGGCAAAGAGGGAAATGGTGAAGTTTGAGGGTGGAGAAAGGGAGGAAAAGAAAGGGAGAAACCAAAATTCTGGGGGGCACAAAATGTGCTTGGAGGGGCAGAAAAATGTACCTGAGTGGGTAGAAAATGTACCTGGGGGGGTATAAAATGTACCTGGGGGGCAGAGAAATACCTGGGGGAATCAGCATAAAAATTGGGGGAGCGTAAAGAGGGAATCGGGGAAATTTGAGGGTGGAGAAAGGAAGGAAAAGAAAAGAAGAAGCCAAAATTCTGGGGGGCACAAAATGTACTTGGAGGGGCAGAAAATTATAAATGGGGGGGTAGAAAATATACCTGGGGGGCAGAGAAATACCTGGGGGAATCAGCATAAAAATTAGGGGAGGGTAAAGAGGGAAATGGCAAAATTTGCTGGTGGAGAAAGAAAGAAAAAGAAAATTTAGGGGGGCACAAAACGTGCTTGGAGGGGCATAAAAATATACCTGGGGGGGCAGAAAATATACCTGGGGGGGCAGAAAATATACCTGGGGGAATCAACAAAAAAATCGAGGAGCGTAAAGAGGGAATCGGGGAAATTTGAGGGTGGAGAAAGGGAGGAAAAGAAAGGGAGAAACCAAAATTACCCAGTTCAGGGCTATGGGGTATCTCAGGTTTGGGGTGCCCTGGTGAGTTCAGGGGCACAGGGGGGTTCCCAGGTTTGGGGGCTCAGCCCAGCTGGGTTCAGGGCTGTGTTTGGGGGTCTCTCAGGTTTTGGGGACCCCCCTGACCCCCCAATCCCTTTCAGCTCCCCGCGGGCCGGCAGTGCATCGAGCACTACCCAGTTCAAGGCTGTGGGGTGTGGGAGCACTGGGGGTACCCAGCTGGGTTCAGGGCTGTGTTTAGGGGGTCCAGGGGGTCCCCCCAGGTTTTGGGGACCCCCCTGACCCCCCGTTTTCCCCCAGCTCCCTGCGGGCCGGCAGTGCATCGAGCACTACCCGGGCACTGCATTGAGCCCAGCTGTGGCAGCTCAGCACTGGGGGCGCCCAGCCGGGTTCAGGGCTGTGTTTGGGGTGTCCAGGGGGTCTCTCAGGTTTTGGGGACCCCCCTGACCCCCCGTTTCCCCCAGCTCTCCGCGGGCCGGCAGTGCATCGAGCACTACCCAGTTCAGGGCTATGGAAGGTTCAGCACTGGGGGCACCCAGCCGGGTTCAGGGCTGTGTTTGGGGGTCCCCCCAGGTTTTGGGGACCCCCCTGACCCCCCGTTTCCCCCCCAGCTCCCCGCGTGCAGTGCATGGAGCACTACCCAGGTCAGGGGTATCTCAGGTTTGGGGGTGCCCAGCTCATGTGAGGGGCACAGGGGGGTTCCCAGGTTTGGGGGCTCGGCCCAGCCGGGTTCAGGGTTGTGTTTAGGGGGTCCAGGGGGTCTCTCAGGTTTTGGGGACCCCCCTGACCCCCCATTTCCCCCCAGCTCCCCGCGGCCTGGCAGTGCATTGAGCACTATGCAGTTCAGGGACACACACAGGGGGGTTCTCAGGTTTGGGGGCTCAGCCCAGCTGGGTTCAGGGCTGTGTTTAGGGGTCCCCCCAGGTTTTGGGGACCCCCCTGACCCCCCGTTTCCCCCAGCTCCCTGCGGGCCGGCAGTGCATCGAGCACTACCCAGATCAGGGCTGTGAGGTGTCTGAGCACTGGGGGCACCCAGCCAGGTTCAGGGCTCTCTTTAGGGTGTCCAGGGTGTCTCTCAGGTTTTGGGGACCCCCCTGACCCCCCTGTTTTCCCCCCAGCTCCCTGCGGGCCGGCAGTGCATTGAGCACTACCCAGGCACTGCATTGAGCCCAGCTGTGGCAGCTCAGCACTGGGGGTACCCAGCCGAGTTCAGGGCTGTGTTTGGGGTGTCCAGGGGGTCTCTCAAGTTTTGGGGACCCCCCTGACCCCCGCGTTTCCCCCCAGCTCCCCACGGGCAGTGCATGGAGCACTACCCAGGTCAGGGGTATCTCAGGTTTGGGGGGTGCCCAGCTCATGTGAGGGGCACAGGGGGGTTCCCAGGTTTGGGGGCTCGGCCCAGCCGGGTTCAGGGCTGTGTTTAGGGTGTCCAGGGGGTCTCTCAGGTTTTGGGGACCCCCCTGACCCCCTGTTTTCCCCCAGCTCCCCGTGGGCCGGCAGTGCATCGAGCACTACCCAGGTCAGGGGTATCTCAGGTTTGGGGGTGCCCTGGTGAGTTCAGGGGCACAGGGGGGTTCCCAGGTTTGGGGGCTCAGCCCAGCCGGGTTCAGGGCTGTGTTTGGGGTGTCCAGGGGGTCTCTCAGGTTTTGGGGACCCCCCTGACCCCCCTGTTTTCCCCCAGCTCCCCGCGGGCCGGCAGTGCATCGAGCACTATCGCCGCCTGCGCCGCTACTGCGTGTTCTCGCACGAGGAGCTGATCTGCAAGATGGCCGCGAGCCCCGAGAAGCTGGACCTGAACCTGGCGGCCGCCGTGCACAAGGAGATGTTCGTGCTCGTGCAGGAGGAGCGCAAGCTGCGCAAGGCCCTGCTGGAGAAGGTGGGGGCACCCCCAAAAACGGGCACCCCAAAAGGGGGAGAGATGGGGAAGGGGCAGGGGGAGATGGGGGGGGGTGGTTGTGGCACTTTCAGGGGGTGATGGAGGGGTTGGGGGGCACCAGAAGGGTCTGGGGAGGGGGTGAGGGTTGTGTTTGTGCCACCCTCAGGGGGTGATGGAGGGATTAGGGGTGTTAGGGGCACCTCAAAAACTCTGGGAAGGGGTGAGGGTTGTGTTTGTGCCCCCCTCAGGGGGTTATGGGGGTACTGGGCACCCCAAAAACTCTGAGGACAGGATGAGGGTCATGTTTGTGCCCCCCTTAGTGGGTTATGGGGGTACTGGGGGGGTTAAGGGCACCCCAAAAGCTTTGGGAGGGGGTGAGGGTTGTGTTTGTGCCTCCCTTAGGGGGTTATGGAGTGGTTGGGGGGCCCCAAAACCCCTGGGGAGGGGGTGAGGGCTGTGTTTGTGCCCCTCTCAGGGGGTTATGGAGGGTTTGGGGCACCCCCAAAAATGGGCACCCCCGAAAGAGAGAGATGGGGAAGGGGCAGGGGGAGATGGGGGGGGTGGTTGTGGCACTTTCAGGGGGTGATGGAGGGGTTGGGGGGCACCAGAAGCTCCCCAGTGCTCCCATGGAAGGCCACAGAGGGGTTGGGGGTGTCAAGGGCACCCCAAAACATCTCCAAAACCCCTGGGAAGGGGTGAGGGCTGTGTTTGTGCCACCCTCAGGGGGTGATGGAGGGTTGGGGGCACCCCCAAAAACGGGCACCCCAAAAGGGGAGAGATGGGGAAGGGGCAGGGGGAGATGGGGGGGGTGGTTGTGGCACTTTCAGGGGGTGATGGAGGGGTTGGGGGGCACCAGGAGGTCTGGGGAAGGGGTGAGGGTGGTGTTTGTGCCACCCTGAGGAGTGAATGAGGGTTGGGGGCACCCCCAAAAACGGGCACCCCAAAGGGGGAGAGATGGGGAAGGGGCAGGGGGAGATGGGGAGGGGTGGTTGTGGCACTTTTGGGGGGCACCAGAAGCTCCCCAGTGCTCCCATGGAAGGCCACAGAGGGGTTGGGGGTGTCAGGGGCACCCCAAAAGCTCTGGGGAGGGGGTGAGGGCTGTGTTTGTGCCTCCTTTAGGGGGTTGTGGAGGGGTGTTAGGGGCACCCCAAAATCTCCATGGGGGGGTTTGACGTCCATTTTTAACCCCCCCAGGGCAACACGGAGGCAGAGCAGGAAGGTTTGAAGCTGCAGGGGCAAATCTGGCACAATTTTTATCCCTTTGAGGGCATCATGAACAGATTGGGGCTGCTGAGAACCCCCCAAAATCTCCATGGGGGGGTCTGATACCCATTTTCCTGCCCCCCCAGGGCAACACAGAGGCAGAGCAGGAAGGGCTGGAGCCAGAAGGGAAATCTTGACAGAATGGGGAGGGAATCTGAGGGAATTTTTATCCCTCTCAGAGCATCATGAAGGGATTGGGGGTGCTGAGAACACCCCAAAATCCCCACGGGGGGGTTCTCATGTCCATTTTCCTGCCCCCCCAGGGCATCCAGAGGCAGAGCAGGAAGGGCTGGAGCTGCAGGGGCAAATCTGACACAATTTTTATCCCAGTTAGAGCATCATGGAGGGACTGGGGCTGCTGTGGGCACCCCAAAATCTCCATGGGGGGGTCTAACACCCATTTTCCTGCCCCCCCAGGGCATCACGGAGGCAGAGCAGGAAGGGTTGGAGCCAGAAGGGAAATGTTGACAGAACTGGGAGGGGATCTGAGGGAATTTTTATCCCTCTCAGAGCATCATGAAGGGACTGGGGCTGCTGTGGGCACTCCAAAATCTCCATGGGGGGGTCTAACACCCATTTTCCTGCCCTCCCAGGGCATCACGGAGGCAGAGCAGGAATGCAGGGGGGGATCTGACACAATTTTTATTCCTTTGAGGGCATCATGGAGGGACTGGGGGTGCTGAGAACACCCCAAAATCTCCATGGAGGGGTCTGATACTCATTTTTCTACCCCTCCCAAGGACACCCCAGAGGCAGAGCAGGAAGGGCTGGAGCTGCAGGGGGGAATGTGATAGAACTGGGGGAAATCTGACAGAATTTTTATCCCTCTCAGAGCATCATGAAGGGACTGGGGCTGCTGAGAACACCCTAAAATCTGCATGGGGGGGTTCTCATGTCCATTTTCCTGCCCCCCCAGGGCATCACGGAGGCAGAGCAGGAAGGGCTGGAGCCAGAAGGGAAATCTTGACAGAATTGGGAGGGAATCTGAGGGAATTTTTATCCCTCTCAGAGCATCATGAAGGGATTGGGGGTGCTGAGAACACCCCAAAATCCCCACGGGGGGGTTCTCATGTCCATTTTCCTGCCCCCCAAGGACATCCAGAGGCAGAGCAGGAAGGGTTGGAGCTGCAGGGGCAAATCTGACACAATTTTTATCCCTCTCAGAGCATCATGGAGGGACTGGGGCTGCTGTGGGCACCCCAAAATCTCCATGGAGGGGTCTGATACCCATTTTCCTGCCCCCCCAGGGCATCTTTGAGGCAGAGCAGGAAGGGCTGGAGCTACAGGGAGAAATCTGACACAATTTTTATCCCAGTCAGAGCATCATGAAGGGACTGGGGCTGCTGTGGGCACCCCAAAATCCCCACGGGGGGGTTCTCATGTCCATTTTCCTGCCCCCCCAGGGCATCACGGAGGCAGAGCGTGAGGCCTTTGAGCTGCTGCCCGACGATGAGAGGCAGTGTGACAAGTGCAAGACCACGTGCTTCCTGTCTGCCCTGGCCTGCTACGACTGCCCCCAGGGCCTGGTCTGCCTCTACCACATGGACGACCTGTGCAAGTGCCCCCGCAGCAAGCAGTACCTCAGGTGGGGGATAAATGGGGTCTGGGGGGCATGGAGAGGGGTTTGGGGGGGGTTGAATGGGGTTTGGGGGAGTTTGAATGGGGTTTGGGGGGGTTTGAATGGGGTTTGGGGGGCTTGGAGAGGGGTTTGGGGGGTTTGAATGGGGTTTAGAGGGATTTGGAGGGGTTTGGGGTGGTTTGAATGGGGTTTGGGGGGGTTTGAATGGAGTTTGGGGGAGTTTGAATGGGGTTTGGGGGGCTTGGAGAGGGGTTTGGGGGGGTTTAAATGGAGTTTGGGGAAGTTTGAATGGAATTTGAGAGGGTTTGAATGGGGTTTCAGAGGGTTTAAATGGGGTTTAGAGGGATTTGGAGGGGTTTGAATGGGGTTTGGGGGGCTTGGAGAGGGATTTGGGGGGGTTTCAATGGGGTTTGGGGGGTTTGAATGGGGTTTGGGGGGCTTGGAGAAGGGTTTGGGGGGGTTTGAATGGGGTGTGGGGGGGTGGGAGAGGGGTTTGGGGCAGTTTGAATGGGGTTTGGGGCAGTTTGAATGGGGTTTGGGGGGCTTGGAGAGGGGTTTGGGGGGTTTGAATGGAATTTGAGAGGGTTTGAATGGGGTTTCAGAGGGTTTAAATGGGGTTTAGAGGGATTTGGAGGGGTTCAAATGGGGTCTGGGGGGGGTTAAATGGGGTCTGAGGGGGTTTGAATGGGGTTTGGGGGGGTTGAATGGGGTTTGGGGGGCTTGGAGAGGGATTTGGGGGGGTTTGAATGGGGTTTGGGGGGCTTTGAATGGGGTTTGGGGGGTGGGAGAGGGGGTTTGGGGGACTTGGAGAGGGGGTTTGTTGGGGTTTGAATGGAGTTTGGGGGGTTTGAATGGGGTTTGGGGGGGTTTGAATGGAATTTGGAGGAGTTTAAATGGGGTTTGGGGCAGTTTAAATGGGGTTTGGGGGGTGGTAGAGGGGTTGGGGCAGTTTGAATGGGGTTTGGGGGGTGGGAGAGGGGTTTGGAGGAGTTTGAATGGGGTTTGGGGGGTTTAAATGGGGTTTGGGGGGGTTTGAATGGGGTTTCTGAGGGTTTAAATGAGGTTTAGAGGGATTTGGAGGAGTTTGAATGGGGTTTGGGGGAGTTTGAATGGGGTTTGGGGGGGTTTAAATGGAGTTTGGGGGCCTTGGAGAGGGGTTTGAGGGGGTTTAAATGGGATTTGGGGGGGTTTAAATGGGGTTTGAATGGGGTTTGAGAGGGCTTAAATGGGGTTTAGAGGGATTTAGAGGGGGTTAAATGGGGTCTGGAGATCTCAGCATCCATGAGCTCAGTCTGGGGGTCCCATCTGTCCCTTTTGGGGTGCACGGGGGGGCTCTCAGTGACCCCCGGTGCCCCCCAGGTACCGCTACACCCTGGACGAGCTGCCGGCCATGGGAACTTGGGGATGGTTTTGGGGGGCTGGGGACCTGGGGGTGGTTTGTGGGGGTCTGTAAGATTTGGGGGCCTGGGGACACACATGGGGGTTGAGTTGGGGGTCCTGCTGTGACCCTGGTGTGACCCTGGTGTGACCCTGGTGTGATTTGGGGGTGCTGAAGATCTCGTGGTGTCCCTGGGATGAGGAAGACACAGCCATGACCTGGTGGCTCCTCTACAGATTTGGGGCAGCTCTGTGCCCCCCACACCCCCTGAGCTCAGTCTGGGGGTCCCGTCTGTCCCTTTTGGGGTGCTCCCAGTGCCCCCCAGTGACCCCCGGTGCCCCCCAGGTACCGCTACACCCTGGACGAGCTGCCGGCCATGCTGCACAAGCTCAAGGTGCGCGCGGAGTCCTTCGACACCTGGGCCAACAAGGTGCGCATCGCCCTCGAGGTGGAGGACGGCCGCAAGCGCAGTGAGTGGGGGTCCCCAGGGGGGTTTGGGGGGTCCCAAGAGGGTTTTTGGGGTCTCTGGGGGGTCCAGGGGCTCTGTAGGAGGGTTTTTGGGGGTCTCTCAGGAGGTTTGGGGGTCTCAGGGGGTTTTTGGGGGTCTCTCGGGAGTCTGGGGGTCTCAGAGGGGTTTGGGGTCTCTCAGGGGTCCAGGGTCTCTTGGGGGTATTTTTGGGGTCTCTTGGGGGTCTGGGGTCTCTCAGGGGTATTTTTGGGGTCTCTCGGGGGTCCGGGGGGTCTGGGGTCTCCCAAGGAGGGTTTTTGGGGTCTCTGGGGGGTCCGGGGTCTCCCAGGGCATATTTTTGGGGGGTCTGGGGTCTCTCGGGGGTATTTTTGGGGTCTCTGTGGGGTCCGGGATCTCCCAGGGGGTTTTTGATGTCTCTGGGGGGTCCGGGGTCTCCCAAGGGGTTTTTGGAGTCTCTCGGGGGTCCGGGGTCTCTCGGGGATATTTTTGGGGGTCCGGGGTCTCTGGGGGGTATTTTGGGGTCTCTGTGGGGTCGGGGTCTCTGGGGGGTATTTTGGGGTCTCTGGGAGGTCCGGGGTCTCCCAGGGGGTTTTTGGGGTCTCTGTGGGGTCCGGGGTCTCCCAGGGGGTTTTTGGGGTCTCTTGGGGGGTCCGGGGTCTCTGGGGGGTATTTTGGGGTCTGTGTGGGGTCGGGGTCTCAGCCCCTGCCCCGCAGCGCTGGAGGAGCTGCGCGCGCTGGAGTCGGAGGCGCGGGAGCGGAAATTCCCCGAGAACGAGCTGGGGCAGCGCCTCAAGGGCTGCCTGCGCCAGGCCGAGCGCTGCGTGTCCGAGGCCCTGGGGCTCATCAGCGCCCGCGAGACCGGGTCAGTGTCATCGGGGGTCACCACAGGGTCACCGGGGTCACCAGGGTCACCTGAATGTCAGCACAGGGTCACTGGGGTCACCGGGGTGTCCGAGGCACTGGGGCTCATCAGCGCCCGCGACACTGGGTCAGTGACACCGGGGGTCACCGGGGTCACCACAGGGTCACCACAGGGTCACCACAGGGTCACCAGCCAGGCAGGGTCACCAGGGTCAGCACAGGGTCACCGGGGTGTCCGAGGCCCTGGGGCTCATCAGCGCCCGTGAGACCGGGTCAGTGACACCGGGGGTCATCAGTGTCACCAGGGTCACCTGAATGTCAGCACAGGGTCACTGGGGTCACTGGGGTGTCCTGGCCTGCGCCAGGCCGAGCGCTGCGTGTCCGAGGCCCTGGGGCTCATCAGCGCCCGCGAGACCGGGTCAGTGACACCAGGGTCACCACAGGGTCACCGGGGTCACCACAGGGTCACTGGGGTCAGCACAGGGTCATCTGAATGTCAGCACAGGGTCACCAGGGTGTCCGAGGCCCTGGGGCTCATCAGCACCCGCGAGACCGGGTCAGTGACACCACAGTGTCATTAGGGTCACCAGGGTCACCACAGGGTCATCACAGGGTCACCTGAATGTCAGCACAGGGTCACCAGGGTCACCACAGGGTCACTGGGGTATCCTGGCCTGCGCCAGGCCGAGCGCTGCGTGTCCGAGGCGCTGGGGCTCATCAGCGCCCGCGAGACCGGGTCAGTGACACCAGGGTCACCACAGGGTCACCACAGGGTCACCAGGGTGTCACCAGCCAGGCAGGGTCACCTGAATGTCACCACAGGGTCACTGGGGTCACCGGGGTGTCCTGGCCTGCGCCAGGCCGAGCGCTGCGTGTCTGAGGCCCTGGGGCTCATCAGCGCCCGCGAGACCGGGTCAGTGCCACCGGGGTCACCAGGGTCACCAGGGTCACCACAGGGTCACCAGGGTCACCACAGGGTCACCAGAGTGTCCTCCCGGTGTCACCAGAGTGTCACCAGGGTGTCACCAATGTCCCCACAGTGTCACCATGGTGTCATCAGGGTCACCAGGGTCACCACAGTGTCACCTGAATGTCAGCACAGGGTCACCTGGGTCACCAGGGGTCACCACGGTGTCATAAGTGTCACCAGGGTCACCAATGTCCCCACGGTGTCACCACAGGGTCACCAGGGTCACCACAGTGTCCTCATGGTGTCGCCAGTGTCCGCAGAGTGTCACCAGGGTCAGCACAGTGTCACCAGGGTCACCAGTGTCCCCAGCTGTCACCACAGTGTCCCCACAGTGTCCCCAGGTGTCCCCAGTGTCCCCAGCATGTCACCAGAGTGTACCCAGTGTCCCCAGAGTGTCCCTAGTTGTCCCCACAGTGTCCCCAGAGTGTCAACACAGTGTCACCACAGTGTCCCTGTCCTGTTCCTGTCCCTGCAGTGTCCCCAACAATGTGCCTGTCCCCAAAAGGTCTCTGTTCCCACAGGGTCCCCATCCCCTCTGTGTCCCCAGCAATGTCCCTGTCCCCACAATGTCCCTGTCCCCTCCATGTCCCCTGTGTGTCCCCTGTGTGTCCCTGTCCCCACAATGTCCCCACAGTGTCCCCTGTGTGTCCCTGTCCCCTCCATGTCCCTTGTGTGTCCCTTTCCCCACAATGTCCCCTGTGTGTCCCTTTCCCCACAATGTTCCCACAATGTCCCCTGTGTGTCCCTGTCCCCACAATGTCCCCTGTGTGTCCCTTTCCCCACAATGTCCCCTCCATGTCCCCTGTGTGTCCCTGTCCCACAATGTCCCCTGTGTGTCCCCTCTGTGTCCCTTTCCCCACAATGTCCCCTGTATGTCCCCTGTGTGTCCCTGTCCCCACAATGTCCCCTGTGTGTCCCCTCTGTGTCCCTGTCCCACAATGTCCCCTGTATGTCCCCGCAGGGTCCCTGTCCCCTCCATGTCCCCTGTGTGTCCCTGTCCCACAATGTCCCCTCCATGTCCCCTGTGTGTCCCTGTCCCCACAATGTCCCCTCCATGTCCCCTGTGTGTCCCCTGTGTGTCCCTGTCCCCTCCATGTCCCCTGTGTGTCCCTGTCCCACAATGTCCCCTGTGTGTCCCCTCTGTGTCCCTGTCCCACAATGTCCCCTGTATGTCCCCGCAGGGTCCCTGTCCCCTCCATGTCCCCTGTGTGTCCCTGTCCCACAATGTCCCCTCCATGTCCCCTGTGTGTCCCTGTCCCCACAATGTCCCCTCCATGTCCCCTGTGTGTCCCCTGTGTGTCCCTGTCCCCTCCATGTCCCCTGTGTGTCCCTGTCCCACAATGTCCCCTGTGTGTCCCCTGTGTGTCCCTGTCCCCTCAGTGTCCCCACAATGTCCCCTGTGTGTCCCTGTCCCACAATGTCCCCTGTGTGTCCCACAATGTCCCCTGTGTGTCCCTGTCCCACAATGTCCCCTGTGTGTCCCACAATGTCCCCTGTGTGTCCCTGTCCCCACAATGTCCCCACAATGTCCCCTGTGTGTCCCTGTCCCCACAATGTCCCCACAATGTCCCCTGTGTGTCCCTGTCCCTCAATGTCCCCCGTGTGTCCCCCGTGTGTCCCCTGTGTGTCCCTCAATGTCCCCCGTGTGTCCCTGTCCCACAATGTCCCCTGTGTGTCCCTCAATGTCCCCTGTGTGTCCCTGTCCCACAATGTCCCCCGTGTGTCCCCGCAGGGTCCCCTGTGTGTCCCTCAATGTCCCCCGTGTGTCCCCTGTGTGTCCCTCAATGTCCCCCGTGTGTCCCCTGTGTGTCCCCTGTGTGTCCCTCAATGTCCCCCGTGTGTCCCCTGTGTGTCCCCTGTGTGTCCCTCAATGTCCCCCGTGTGTCCCCGCAGGGTCCCCGCGCCGGCGCTGACGCTGGAGGAGCTGCGGGCGTTCCTGGAGCAGATGAACCAACTGCCCTGCGTGATGCACCAGATCGGGGACGTGCAGGTGGGACACCTGGGGTCACACGGGGTCACACGGGGTCACCTGGGGTCACACAGGGTCACACAGGGTCACCTGGGGTCACACAGGGGTCACACAGGGTCACACTGCGTGATGCACCAGGTCGGGGACGTGCAGGTGGGACACGGGGTCACACGGGGTCACACGGGGTCACACAGTGTCACATGGGATCACAGGGGGTCACACTGTGTGATGCACCAGATCGGGGATGTGCAGGTGGGACAGTGACACGGGGTTACCTGAGGTCACACGGGGTCACACAGGGTCACACAGGGTCACCTGGTGTCACATGGTGTCCCTGGAGTGCCACGCAGTGTCCCAGTGCTGTCCCACAGTGTCTGGGGTGTCATATAATGTCCCAGGTGTGTCCCTGTGTGTCCCATCGCTGTCCGTCTGTGTCCCACGCTGTCCCCTCTGTGTCCCCACTGTCCCACACTGTCCCCACAATGTCCCACACTGCCCCCTCTGTGTCCCCGTGATGTCCCACACTGTCCCTCCGATGTCCCACACTGTCCCCTGTCCCCCCAGGCCCTGCTGGACCGCGTTGAAGCCTTCCAGGCCGAGGGGGGTGGATCCCTGGGATGTCCCCTCTGTGTCCTCATGATGTCCCACCCTGTCCCTCCGATGTCCCACATTGTCCCCTGTCCCCCCAGGCCCTGCTGGACTGGGTCGAAGCCTTCCAGGCCAAGGGGTGGGGATCTCTGGGGTGTCCCCTCTGTGTCCCCACGATGTCCCACACTGTCCTATTACTGTCCCACACTGCCCCCTGTCCCCCCAGGCCCTGCTGGACCACGTCGAAGCCTTCCAGGCCGAGGGGGGTGGATCTCTGGGGTGTCCCCTCTGTGTCCCCATGATGTCCCACACTGTCTCACACTGTCCCACATTGTCCCCTGTGTCCCCAGGCTCTCCTGGACCGGGTCGAAGCCTTCCAGGCCGAGGCCCGGGCCGCCCTGGCCGTGTCCCCCGCGGGCGCGGGGGCTCTGCAGGAGCTGCTGGAGCGCGGGGCCCGGCTGGGCGTGGAGGTGCCCGAGGGCCGGCGGCTGGAGCGGCAGCTGGCGCAGGCGGCCTGGCTGGAGGAGGTGACGGCCACGCTGCGCTCCCCGCGCGCCCGCGTGCCCCTGCCCGTCATGCGCGGCCTCATCCAGGCCGGCCGCACCGTGGCCCCCAGCCCCGCCGTGGACGTGGCCATGGCCGAGCTGCAGGAGCTGCTGACCATCGCCCAGCGCTGGGAGGAGAAGGCGCAGATGTGCCTCGAGGCCAGGTCAGGGCGCTGGGGCCGTCCCCAGGGGGAGAGAGCCCGACCCGGGGGGAGATGAAGGGGCTGGACCCCAACCCAGGGGGAGAGACCCTGACCCGGGGGGAGATAAAGGGGCTGGAGATGTCCCCAAAGGGAGATAAAGGGGCTGGGGGCTGACCCAGGGGGAGATAAAGGGGCTGGACCCCAACCCAGGGGAGATAAAGGGGCTGGAGATTTCCCCAAAGGGAGAGACCCTGATCTGGGGGAACAGACCCCTCTGCAAAGGGAGATAAAGGGGCTGGAGCCATCCCCAGAGGGAGATAAAGGGGCTGGAGATATCCTGAAAGGGAGAGACCCCAACCCAGGGAGAGAGACCCCTCCCCAAAGGGAGATAAAAGGGGCTGGAGATGTCCCCAGGGGGAGAGAACCCGACCTGGGGGGAGATAAAGGGGCTGGACCCCAATCCAGGGGGAGATAAAGGGGCTGGGGCCTGACCCAGGGGAGATAAAGGGGCTGGAGATGTCCCCAGGGGGAGATAAAGGGGCTGGAGCCTGACCCAGGGGGAGATAAAGGGGCTGGAGATGTCCCCAGGGGGAGAGACCCCGACCCAGAGGGAGATAAAGGGGCTGGAACCATCCCCAGGGGGAGATAATGGGGCTGGACCCCAACCCAGGGGGAGATAAAGGGGCTGGAGATGTCCCCAAAGGGAGATAAAGGGGCTGGGGGCTGACCCAGGGGGAGATAAGGGGGCTGGACCCCAACCCAGGGGAGATAAAGGGGCTGGAGATGTCCCCAGGGGAAGATAAGGGGGCTGGAGGTGTCCCCAAAGGGAGGTGGGGGGGGGCTGGAGCCATCCCCAAGGGGAGAGACCCCAACCCAGGGGGAGATAAAGGGGCTGGGGCTGTCCCCAGGGGGAGAGACCCCGACCCGGGGGGAGATAAAGGGGCTGGGGGCTCCAGCACATGGCTTTAAAGAGTCGGGGGGGGGGGCTCTGGGGTGTCAGGGATCTCTGGGGTGTTGGGGGGGTCTCTGGGGTGTCAGGGATGGTCTCAGGGGTCTCGGGGGGGGGGTCTCAGGGGTCTCAGGTTCCTGTCTCTGGGTTGTCAGGGGTGGTCTCTGGGGGTGTCAGGAGGATTTCTGGGTTGTCAGGGGTGGTCTCAGGGTCTCAGGTCCCTGTCTCTGGGGTCTCAGGGGTGGTCTCAGTGTCTCAGTGTCTCAGGGGTGGTCTCAGGGTCTCAGGTCCATGTCTCTGGGGTCTCGGGGTCTCAGGGTCTCAGGTCTGTGTCCCTGGGGGTCTCAGGGGTCTGAGGGATGGTCTCAGGGATCTCAGGGTCTCCGGTCCGTGTCTCAGGGGGTCTCAGGGGTCTCAGGGTCTCAGGTCCCTGTCTCTGGGGTCTCAGGGGGTCTCAGGGGTGGTCTCAGTGTCTCAGTGTCTCAGGGGTGGTCTCAGGGTCTCAGGTCCATGTCTCTGGGGTCTCGGGGTCTCAGGGTCTCAGGTCTGTGTCCCTGGGGGTCTCAGGGGTCTGAGGGATGGTCTCAGGGATCTCAGGGTCTCCGGTCCGTGTCTCAGGGGGTCTCAGGGGTCTCAGGGTCTCAGGTCCGTGTCTCTGGGGTCTCAGGGTGGTCTCAGGGGTCTCAGGGGGTCTCAGGTCCCTGTCTCTGGGGTCTCAGGGGTCTCAGGTCCCTGTCTCTGGGTATCAGGGGTGGTCTCAGGGATGGTCTCAGGGGTCTCAGGGGTCTCAGGGTCTCAGGTCCCTGTCTCTGGGGTCTCAGGGGTCTCAGGGTCTCAGGTCCGTGTCTCAGGGGGTACCAGGGGTGATCTCAGGGGTCTCTGGGGCGTCTCAGGGGTGGTCTCTGGGGGTCTCAGGTCCGTGTCCTCTGGGTTGTCAGGGGTGGGTCTCAGGCATCTCTGGGGGTCTCAGGGGTCTCAGGTCCCTGTCTCTGGGGTGTCAGGGGTGGTCTCAGGGTCTCAGGGGTCTCCGGTCCCTGTCTCTGGGGGTCTCAGGGGTGCCAGGGGTGGTCTCAGGGGTCTCAGGGTCTCGGGTTCCTGTCTCAGGGGTCTCAGGTCCGTGTCTCTGGGGTCTCTGGGGTCTCAGTGTCTCAGGGGTGGTCTCAGGGGTCTCAGGTCCGTGTCTCAGGGGTCTCTGGGGTGTCAGGGGGATCTCTGGGGGTCTTGGGGGGGTCTCAGTTCCGTGTCCCCCGCAGGCAGAAGCACCCCCCGGCCACGCTGGCTGCCATCATCAAGGAGGCCGAGAACATCCCGGCGCTGCTGCCCAACATCCAGGCCCTGAAGGAGGCCCTGGGCAAGGCCCGAGCCTGGATCGCCGACGTCGAGGAGATCCAGGTGGGCTCGGACCCCCGGGACCCCCGGGGACACCCTGGGACACCCTGGGACACCTCACTGCACCCCTGGGACACCTGGGGACACCCTGGGACCCGCTGGGACCCCTCACTGCACCCCTGGGACACCTCACTGCACCCCCGGGACCCCCGGGGACCCCTCACTGCACCCCTGGGACCCCCGGGGACACCCTGGGACACCCTGGGACCCCTCACTGCACCCCCGGGGGACACCCTGGGACCCCTCACTGCACCCCTGGGACCCCCGGGGACACCCTGAAACCCCCTGGGACCCCCGGGGACACCCTGGGACACCTCACTGCACACCTGGGACCCCCAGGGACCCTTCACTGCACCCCTGGGACCCCCGGGTACAACTTGGGACACCCTGGGACCCCCGGGGACACCTCACTGCACCCCCGGGGACACCCTAGGACACCCTGAAACCCCCTGGGACACCCTGGGACCCCTCACTGCACCCCTGGCACCCCCTGGCACCCCCTGGGACCCCTCACTGCACAGCCCTGAGTGCCTGGGCTGTCCCCTCGGACACCCCTGTGTCCTTGTCCTGGTCCCCTGGACAGGGGACACGCCTCTGTCCCCATCCTGGACACATGGACACCTCCCTGTCCCCATGGACACTGGACACTGCACATCCTTGCCCTGTCCCCATGGACACTGTTCACCCCTGTGTCCCCATTCTGTCCCCATGGACGCTTCCATGTCCCTGTCATGGACACTGGACACCTCTGTGTCACCATCCTGTGCTGTCCCCATGGACACTGGACACCTCTGTGTCCCTGTCATGGACTCTGGACATTCCTGTGTCACCATCCTGTCCCTGTGGACACTGGACACCTCCCTGTCCCTGTCCCCATGGACCTCCCATCTGCCACCATGTCCCCATCCCATCCTGTCCCTGTTCCTGCATGTCCCTGCCACCGTGACCCCATTTTGTCCCATCCCTGTCCCATCCCTGTCCCTGCTGTCACCATGTCCCCACCCTGTCCCTCCCACAACCTCCCACTCCCACACCCTCACATCCCTCTTTCACTCCACTCCTGTCCCCACATGTCCCCACGTGTCCCCACATGTCCCCATGTCACCCCTGACCGCTTGTGCCCCCAGAACGGTGATGGTGGCCGTGTCCCCATGTGTCCCCATGTGTCCCCATGTCACTGTCCCCACGTGTCCCCACATGTCCCAATGTCACCTCTGACCCCGTGTGCCCCCAGAACGGTGATGGTGGCCATGTCCCCACATGTCCCCATGTCCCCCATGTCACTGTCCCCCCAGAACGGTGACCATTACCCATGCCTGGAGGGTTTGGTGACCGTGTCCCCATGTGTCCCCATATCCCCCATGTCACTGTCCCCTCAGAATGGTGACCATTACCAGTGCCTGGAGGGCCTGGTGGCCGTGTCCCCACATGTCCCCATGTCCCTGTCCCCTCAGAACGGTGACCATTACCTGTGCCTGGAGGGCCTGGTGGCCGTGTCCCCACATGTCCCCATGTGTCCCCATGTGTCCCCTCAGAACGGTGACCACTACCCGTGCCTGGATGACCTGGAGGGTTTGGTGGCTGTGTCCCCACATGTCCCCATGTCCCTGTCCCCCCAGAACGGTGACCATTACCTGTGCCTGGAGGGCCTGGTGGCCGTGTCCCCACATGTCCCCATGTGTCCCCATGTGTCCCCTCAGAACGGTGACCACTACCCGTGCCTGGATGACCTGGAGGGTTTGGTGGCTGTGTCCCCACGTGTCCCCACATGTCCCCATGTCCCTGTCCCCCCAGAACGGTGACCATTACCAGTGCCTGGCTGACCTGGAGGGCCTGGTGGCCGTGTCCCCATGTCCCCATGTCCCTGTCCCCCCAGAACGGTGACCATTACCCGTGCCTGGAGGGCCTGGTGGCTGTGTCCCCGTGTGTCCCCACATGTCCCCACATGTCCCCATGTCCCCATGTCCCTGTCCCCTCAGAACAGTGACCATTACCTGTGCCTGGATGACCTGAAGGGCCTGGTGGCCGTGTCCCCATGTGTCCCCATGTCCCTGTCCCCTCAGAACGGTGACCATTACCTGTGCCTGGAGGGCCTGGTGGCCATGTCCCCACATGTCCCCATGTGTCCCCTCAGAACGGTGACCATTACCCGTGCCTGGATGACCTGGAGGGCCTGGTGGCCGTGGGATGGCATGTCCCCACATGTCCCCCATGTCCCTGTCCCCCCAGAACGGTGACCATTACCCGTGCCTGGATGACCTGGAGGGGCTGGTGGCCGTGGGCCGGGACCTGCCCGTGCGCCTGGAGGAGCTGCGGCAGCTGGAGGTGCAGGTGGGCACGGCGCACTCGTGGCGGGACAAGGCCTCCCGCACCTTCCTCAAGAAGAACTCCTGCTACACCCTGCTCGAGGTGGGTCTGGGGGCGCTCTGGGGGGCCCGGGGGGGGGGTCCTGGCAGGGCGCTGACCCCTCAGGGTGTCCCCCAGGTGCTGTGTCCCTGTGCTGACGCTGGCTCGGACAGCAGCAAGAGGCTCAAGTGGCGGCAGGAGCCGGGGCTGTACCGGCTGGACGCCGAGAGCTTGGGGCTGTCGGCGCAGGACCTGCGGGACCCCGGCGCCGTGGTGAGCATGGGGGGGACGTGGGGGGCACCCCGGGACCCCCAGCGCTGGCACTGGTGCCGTCCCTGCTGTGCCCACCCCGGGATTGGGGTGTTTGGGGTGGGGGCACCGCATCCGACCCCGATTGCTGTCACTGCTCGTGTTCCTTGTTCTCCCTAAATTGGGGGGTTTGGGGGTCCTTGTCACCTCTCACACTCCCAATTTGCCTCCAGATCGAGGTGTTCAGGGGTTTGGGGATGGGGGACACCCACACTCCCCCAGTCCTTGTCACCTCTCACCCCTGCTGTCCCCCAGATTTTGGCATTCAAGAATTTGGGGTGGGGGGGCACCGCATCTGACCTTGGTTCTTGTCACAGCTCATATTCGTTATTCTCCCTATATTGGGGGGTTTTAGGGTTGGGGGGCACCCATGTTCCCCCAGTCCCTGTCACCTCTGACCCCACTGCTGTCCCCCAGATTTTGGCATTCAAGGATTTGGGGTGGGGGGCACCACATCCAACCTTGATTGCTGTCACTGCTCGTGTTCCTTGTTCTCCCTGAACTGGGGGGTTTGGGGGTCCTTGTCACCTCTCACACTCCCAATTTCCCTCCAGATCAAGGTGTTCAGGGGTTTGGGGTGAGGGACACCCACATTCCCCCAGTCCTTGTCACCTCTGACCCCACTGCTGTCCCCCAGATTTTGGCATTCAAGGATTTGGGGTGGGGGCGCCACATCCAACCCTGATTGCTGTCACTGCTCGTGTTCCTTGTTCTCCCTGAATTGGGGGGTTTTAGGGATGGGGGGACACCCACATTTCCCCCAGTCCTTGTCACCTCTGACCCCTGCCCCACATTTTGGCATTTTGGAGTTTTGAGTTGGGGGGCACCCACATTCCTTCATTCCTTGTCACCTCTCACACTCCCAATTTCTCTCCAGATTTTGGCATTCAGGGCTTTGGGCTGGGGGTCACACCCTGTCACCCCCCAACCCTTTCACTCCCCAATCTCTGTCCCCTCTCACCCTGTTGTGTCCCCCCCCAGATCGTGGCATTTTGGGGTGTGGGGGGTCACAGCCTGTCACCCCCCAGTCCCTGTTACCCCCCAGTATTTGTCCCCCCAGATCGTGGCGTTCAAGGAGAGCGAGCAGAAGGAGAAGGAGGGCACTGAGGGGGTTTGGGCTGGGGCTCACACACTCTGACCCCCCAGTCCCTGTCACCCCCCAGTTGGTGTCACCCCTCACTCCCTGTCACCCCCCCCAGTCTCTGTCCCCTCTCACCCTGTGGTATCCCCCCCCAGATCGTGGCGTTCAAGGAGGGCGAGCAGAAGGAGAAGGAGGGCACTGAGGGGGTCTAGGGTGGGGGTCACACACTCTCACCCCCTGTTTCTTCTCCCCCCAGATCGTGGCATTCAAGGAGGGCGAGCAGAAGGAGAAGGAGGGCACTGAGGGGGTTTAGGGTGGGGGTCACACACTCCTGTTTTCCCCCCAGATCGTGGCGTTCAAGGAGGGCGAGCAGAAGGAGAAGGAGGGCATGTTGCGCCTCCGCCACGCCAACGCCCAGAAGGCCGCGCCGCCCCTGCCCGGGCCGGGCCCTCCGTCCTGCGTGTGCGGGGCAGCCCTCGGGGCCGGGCATGCTGCAGTGCCAGCTCTGCCGGGACTGGTTCCACGGCTCCTGCGTGGCCTGGCCCCCGCCTGGGCGCCCAGAAACCGTCTCCGGCCTGGTGGGAGTGGGACGCCAAGTTCCTGTGCCCGCTGTGCCAGCGCTCGCGGCGGCCGCGCCTCGAGACCATCCTGCGCTGCTGGTGGCCCTGCAGAAGCTGCCGGTGCGGCTGCCCGAGGGCGAGGCCCTGCAGTGCCTCACCGAGAGGGCATCACCTGGCAGGACCGGGCCCGCCAGCTCCTGGCGTCCCCCGAGGTGGCCGGGCCCCTGGAGCGCCTGGCGGCCCTGAGGCACCGGCTGCACCACGGGGATGGGGATGGAGCCCTGCGCGAGGCCAGCCGCAACGAGCAGACCAAGGTGGGCAAATTTTGGGACTTTTTAGGGGAGATTTGGAGGGTTTTTAGGGAGATTTAGAGGGTTTTAGGGAGATTTGGGGGTGATTTGGGGTGTCAGGGCCCTGCAGCACCGGCTGCACCACGGGGACGGTGGGGACGGAGCCCTGCGCGAGGCCAGCTGCAACGAGCAGCCCAAGGTGGGCAAGTTTTGGGGAGATTTGGGGGATTTATGATGGTTTTAGGGAGATTTTGAGGGGATTTTAGGGAGATTTGGGGTGATTTTGGGGGTGATTTGGGGTGTCAGGGCCCTGTGGCACCGGCTGCACCACGGGGATGGGGATGGAGCCCTGCGCGAGGCCAGCCGCAACGAGCAGACCAAGGTGGATTTTAGGGAGATTTGGGGGGATTTATGATGGTTTTAGGGAGATTTGAGGGGATTTATGATGGTTTTAGGGAGATTTGGGGGTGATTTGGGAGGAATTTGGGGTGTCAGGGCCCTGCAGCACCGGCTGCAACCAGGGCAATGGTGGGGATGGAGCCCTGCGCGAGGCCAGCCGCAACGAGCAGACCAAGGTAGGTTTTAGGGGAGATTTAGGGGAATTTATGATGGTTTTAGGGCGATTTGGGGGGATTTATGATGGTTTTAGGGAGATTTATGATGGTTTTAGGGAGATTTGGAGGGGTTTTAAGGAGATTTGGGGGTGATTTGGGGTGTCAGGGCCCTGCAGCACTGGCTGCACCACGGGGACGGTGGGGGACGGAGCCCTGCGTGAGGCCAGCCGCAACGAGCAGACCAAGGTGTGGTTTTAGGGAGATTTAGGGGGGATTTATGATGGTTTTAGGGAGATTTGAGGGGATTTTTAGGGAGATTTGGGGTGATTTTGGGGGAATTTGGGGTGTCAGGGCCCTGTGGCACCGGCTGCACCACGGGGATGGGGATGGAGCCCTGCGTGAGGCCAGCCACAACGAGCAGACCAAGGTGGGCAAATTTTGGGACTTTTAGGGAGATTTGAGGGGGTTTTAGGGAGATTTGGAGGGTTTTAGGGAGATTTGGGGTGATTTTGGGGGGAATTTGGGGTGTCAGGGCCCTGTGGCACCGGCTGCACCACGGGGATGGGGATGGAGCCCTGCGTGAGGCCAGCCACAACGAGCAGACCAAGGTGGGCAAATTTTGGGACTTTTAGGGAGATTTGAGGGGGTTTTAGGGAGATTTGGAGGGGTTTTAGGGAGATTTGAGGTGATTTGAGGGAGATTTGGAGGGTTTTAGGGAGATTTGGAGGGTTTTAGGGAGATTTGGGGGGAATTTGGGGTGTCAGGGCCCTGTGGCACCGGCTGCACCACGGGGATGGGGATGGAGCCCTGCGTGAGGCCAGCTGCAACGAGCAGACCAAGGTGGGCAAATTTTGGGACTTTTAGGGAGATTTGAGGGGTTTTAGGGAGATTTGGGGGAGTTTTAGGGAGATTTAGGGGTGATTTGGGGGTGATTTGGGGTGTCAGGCCCTGTGGCAAACCGGCTGCACCACGGGGATGGGGATGGAGCCCTGCGTGAGGCCCAGCCCCGAGCAGACCAAGGTGGGGATTTTGGGGGAAATTATGGGGGTTTTGGGGGTGATTTGGTGGAGATTTAGAGAGATTTGGGGGTGATTTGGGAGGAATTTGGGGTATCAGAGCCAGCCACAACGAGCAGACAAAGGTATGAGAATTTAGGGGAAATTATGGGGGTTTTTAGGAAGATTACAGGGTTTTGGGGGGGAATTATGGGGGTCTTGGGGAAATTTATGGGGTTTTGGGGGGGATTATGGGGTTTTTAGGGAGATTTAGAGGGATTTAGGGGAGAATTTGGGGTGTCAGGGGCCCTGCGTGAGGCCAACCACAATGAGCAGACCAAGGTGGGTTTTGGGGATTTTAGGGAAATTTGGGGGGAATTTGGGGGAATTTTAGGGAGATTTGGTGAGAATTTGGGGTGTCAGCACCCTGCACGAGGCCAGCCACGACAAGCAGACCAAGGTGGGGAATTTTGGGAGTTTTGGGGAGATTTGGGGGCGATTTGGGTGGAGTTTGGGGGTGTCACACCCCTGTGCAAGACCAGCCACAAGCAGGCCAAGGTGGTTTTTTGGGAGGATTGTGGGTGTTTTGGGGAAATTCTGAGGATTTTGGGGAGATTCTGGGGGTTTTGGGGTGATGATTCTCTGTGCCAGGCCCACCACAACGAGCAGACCAAGGTGGGAGGGTTTAGGGGGGCAGTGGGGGAGGTGTGGGGCAGGTTTTGGGGCTCCAGGGCAGGTTCTGGGGTGGTTTTGGGGTTTTGGTGTGATTTTGGGGTTATGGGGTGTTTTTGGGGTGATTTTGGGGTTATGGAGTGTTTTTAAGGTGGTTTTGGGGTTTGTGGGGTGTTTTTAAGATGGTTTTGGGGTTTTGGTGTGATTTTGGGGTTATGGGGTGTTTTTGGGGTTATGAGTGTTTTTAGGGTGTTTTTGGGGGTTATGGGGTGTTTTTTGGGGTTATGGAGTGTTTTTTAAGGTGGTTTTTGGAGCGCTTTTGGGCTGTTTTTGGGGTGATTTTGGGGTTATGGAGTGTTTTTAAAGGTGGTTTTGGAGCGCTTTTGGGCTGTTTTTGGGGTGATTTTGGGGTTATGGAGTGGTTTTGGGGTGTTTTGGGGGTTATGGAGTGTTTTAGGGTGTTTTTTCGGGTTATGGGGTGGTTTTGGGGTGATTTTGGAGTTATGGAGTGGTTTTGGGATGATTTTGGGGTTATGGGGTGTTTTTGGGGTGATTTTGGGATTATGGGGTGTTTTTGGGGTGATTTTGGAGTTATGGAGTGGTTTTGGGATGATTTTTGGGGTTATGGTGTGATTTTGGGGTTATGGAGTGTTTTTGGGGTGATTTTGGGGTTATGAAGTGTTTTTAAGGTGGTTTTGGAGTGGTTTTGGGCTGTTTTTGGGGTGATTTTGGGGTTATGGAGTGGTTTTGGGGTGTTTTTTGGGGTTATGGGGTGTTTTTGGGGGTTATGGAGTGTTTTAGGGTGTTTTTCGGGTTATGGGGTGATTTTGGGGTTATGGAGTGTTTTTGGGATGATTTTGGGGTTATGGGGTGTTTTTAGGGTGTTCTTGGGGTTATGGGGGTGGTTTTGGGGGTGATTTTGGGGTTATGAAGTGTTTTTAAGGTGGTTTTTGGAGTGGTTTGGGGCTGTTTTTGGGGTGATTTTGGGGTTATGGAGTGGTTTTGGGGTGTTTTGGGGGTTATGGAGTGTTTTAGGGATGATTTTGGGGTTATGGAGTGGTTTTGGGGTGATTTTGGAGTTATGGAGTGGTTTTGGGATGATTTTGGGGTTATGGGGTGTTTTGGGGGTGATTTTGGGTTATGAAGTGTTTTTAAGGTGGTTTTGGAGTGGTTTTGGGCTGTTTTTGGGGTGATTTTGGGGTTATGAGTGTTTTTAAGGTGGTTTTGGAGTTATGGGATGATTTTGGGGTTATGGAGTGTTTTTGGGGTGATTTTGGGGTTATGGAGTGTTTTGGGGTGATTTTGGGGTTATGGGGTGATTTTTGGAGTATTTTTGGGGCTGGGGGAGGCTGAGCCCCCCAGAACACCTTCCCTCCATCCCCTCCCAGGTGTCGGTGGAGAACGGGGACGCCCCCAGCCCAGAGAAGAATGGACCCCTGCCCTCGGGTGAGTGGGACCAGGACCCTGGGGAGACCCTCTGGGACCCAGGGGACCCCCAGGAGGGACAGAGGGGTCCAGGAGGGGACAGAGGGGTCCAGAGAGGGGACAGAAGGGTCCAGTGGAGGGGACAGAGGGGTCCAGGAGGGGACAGAGGGGTTCCAGGGATCCCATGGGACAGGGACAGAGGGATCTGGGGATCCCCCTGATCAGCGGTGCTGGGGGGTCCTCTGGGTCTGTGGGAGTCCCCATGGTGTCCCCATGGTGTCCCCATGTCCCCGCAGACCTGGATGTGCTGAGCTCACTCTGCGTCCCCATGTCCTTGTGTCCCCATGTCCCTGTGGTGTCCCCACACTGTCCCCACGATGTTCCCATGGTGTCCCTGCAGAGCTGGAGGTGCTGTGT
>JANCRA010000549.1:0-29219 GCA_024362935.1 Setophaga petechia
AATCTCCTAATTTTTTACAGCACTAATTAAAATCTGTTATAATAACAGAATAATCGTATTTTTAAAAGACTGAATTAAGCGCAATAATTAGATTTCTGAACTTTTTTTCTATAGATAAACACCACATGATGACTTCTCAAGAAACTTCAAAAGTGCTCCCTAATACCAGAAAAATGTTTCTGTTGATGTCATTTTCTCTGCAAATATAATATCCCACCTAGAGGAGAAGTTAGATTTCTCTTATTTGAGATTCATAATTCTGCTAATTCAGTTCTTCATCCTTATAACAGAAAGTGAAAAAGACAATGAAATGTAATTTACAGTCAATCAGTCAGTCAGTGAAACTTCATTTCATTCATACAGAATCACCAGACTCTGATGCAATTAAATCAAACAGCTCACAGGTTTTAAAAGAATTTTTTATATCTTTTTTTACTTCTCCCCCCACTCCTCCTCTTGAGAATGTAGTCATTCATAATGTATTATTTTAGTTAAAGGGTTTCTTTTGGTAAAGGAATAATTCTAGTATTGTTATAGGACAACTACATTGTTTGATATATTAAATTCTACGTAGGAAAGAAGATATCTGTCTTAAATAATTCAAAAATTACTTCCAAACTTACTGCAATTGTTTTTTTATGTAATAATGATATAATTTTCAAAAAAAAAGATATTTTGTGGCTAATTGTGTCCATTTATTGCAATGGGCAACAAAGTAAACTAAACAACAGCTTTTAATATTAACATATTGTTTTTTAGAGTAGAAATTTTAATCTGCCTATTGTGAATATTTTGTAATAAAAAACATCATTTAGAGATACATTTCATTAATTCTGGAATAGAGTCTTGAGGATGCCTTAAAAATAAGAAAAAAATATTAAAAACACTGTACTTGTGCACAAAGAGAGAAAAAAGCACAAGCACAGATAAAAATATAATTATTCTTTAAATTTATAAAATTTATAAATTTTATATATTTTATATAATTTTATTTAATATATAATATATATTATATAATTTTTTATATATAATTTTACTTACAAATTTTCTATTTTTTTTTCTTTATTTTTTAAACACATCAATTGCATACTGCAACAAGGAAAAAAGACCCCACTTCAGCATATGGAAGCTCATGCAGGGTCTGTTTTTTCCAGTCTTTATAATTCAGACCTGTTTGCTGAGTGAAGACTCTGTAGCCAATCAACCCTCTCAGTCCCCTGTGGCTGCAGGTGGAGAACTGAGGGGATGCTGCTCTGTGTGTGGATATTTACATCCCTGCTCACAAAAGAGCTGCCACTCCTGAGTGACTGGTGGCACAAGCACCTGAAGAGAAGCTGAGATTGCCCAGAAGGTGACAGTGCTGAAGGCACACACTGCAATGAATAGTCCCCTCTGACTTAGGAGTGTGATAAGGTGTGCTGGCTGCTGGTGACAATGTGCTTCTTAGAACTTCAGCTCTGATATCAGTGAGTGAGAAAAGTCACCTCTGGAGCAGAAATCCTGGTAGTGTATTTAAAGCATTGGCCTTAGAAAGCACTGTGGAGGCAGCCGGCCTTTGCATCTCTCAGGTGTTCATGCAAAATACTGGATATTTTTTCTTCCTTTGTATTAAAAGAATAAGGTCGGGTAAGTCCAAAATGAATTATTTGAATGCAGAGGAATTTCTGATACTTTATATAACCACTGTTTCAAATAGGCAGCAATTAACTATGATCTTCTTTATGCACTTCATTTTGCTTGTAAAAAAGAACCGCCCCACAGGTGTTTCAGGATGAAGCAATTGTACTTAACCTGGATACTACATGCATGAGTTGAGCAATGTTTTATTTTCTTTCAAAAGTGTTGACATTGATTTTTTGATATGTGTAATCGAAACCACTCATTATTACCCACTTTTTATAAGCCCCAGCTTATAAACTGCAGAGGTAGCATTCCATAAATCCCATTTAGCAGCTACTACAATGCCCCACTGATCTAAACGTTGTGTACATTTGCAAAACAGATACCTCATTTTTCAGGTTTCCAGAGGCTTGAGAATAAACCCCTCTCCTGGAAAAGCCAGAGGTAACTGCAGTCTTAAGTTTTAACCTTTGAGAACCTTTCACATATTACTGAACTATCAGCTGAAAATGACATTTCAACACACTCAGTAGATAGTTGTGACATATTAAATACCACCAACTATGAAACATTTCATTCTCTGGTGCATCCAAGTTTTATTTATATCTAGGGTAAAGTGCAAGCAGAAACTTTGCATGTCCTGCATTGTACACTGTCCAGCATAGCAAAAGCTGCAGGAATGTTGCTAACAAGAGATAATGGCATATACTCTGACATCAGTCTACTTCTAAATTCCCTCCTTTTCCTGTATCAGAAAAGTGAACATTTCATCTGATATAGGAGACCCTTCTGATGGCTTACATCAACAGGAGGTGATACCATTTGTCCAGATGAAGTGGATTAACATTTCCCAGCACACTCCAAAAACTTACCTGGTGTACATGAAATTACTGACCGATAAGGAAGCCACTCACTTAAAGAGAGTTCATTGCAATCAACAGATTATTCTCATTCTGCTTTTACTAGGTAAGTAAGACATGATCTCAAAGCTAGTCTAACCTATTTAGTTGAGTAGAGACACAACAGAGGATGATTCATCCCACTTGTCTTTAACATCTTTAGCAATGGGAGGGAGCTGAGATGAAGCCATAGACCTGCTGTCTAACAATAGTTGAGTCAGACAAATACCACCATGATAATATGATTAAAATGAAGTTTCATTTGTGTGTCAGCAAAGCAATAAAGTTTCATACATCCTGGCACACCCAGAGATAAGGTGAAAGTCAAGCATGATTTCAAGTTGTTATACGTTGTTACACGTGTTCTTCACGCAGCACAAACTGTTAAATTTCAGGTACCTGCAGAAATAATTCAGGTTTTTATTAGTCAATCTTTTGCGGAAGAAAATCAGCAGAAAAATATGTGTATAAGTAGAGGGTGAGTCACCACTATTGCATTTAATTTATGTTTTCTTGTTTTAGTTTTTATGAAGAAATTTTTAAGGAAGATAAAACTGTTGAGAAGAAAGGTACATGGGGAAGAATTGCAACTTTGCAACTTTACATTTTTCAGAAAATGTGTAATTCCCAGCTACTAGTGTTAAAATCCTCCATGTTCTTCAGTCATCGATCCCATACACTGCTAAACCAGAACTGTAAATAGCAGAACTGTCTAGCGTCCCAATATTGTGGCATCACTGAAAGTTTACAGTGCCACAGGGACCTTTTATGTTGTCATCACACTGATACATGTCCTGTAAACACTGCTGAGATCTTACAAGTAAGCTTCCAGTATTTCTGCCCCAGTTTTAGGAGCTTTGTGAATCAAATAAGCCACATTTACAAGCACAAGTCATAAATTCTAGGTTATCTTACTCATGTTTTATACTCTCTGGAGAGCTATACAGACACTAATGTAGAAAATAGTCATTTGCTATTTGCTGGCATAGCTCTAGACTGCATAACCATCAGTAGTGACACAAGGGAGATGGTATGAATATACAGCAGCCTGATCTTGGATTGTGTTAAACTGGCCATGAAACCACAACTTGCATTTCCAATCAAGTTGATGAGATAATCAAAGTGTTGGCCTCCACTGAAAGAGGGAAGCCCTAGCCCCTGTCACACCCAGATGCAAGTTTTCACTGCAGTTTTCACTGCCCCAGCTACTTCCTACACCAGCCATGAGCTAATGTAACTAATTAACCTGGAAGGAAATGAACCACAAGGAAGGTAAATACCTTTTTCTACTTGGACTGGCGATCTGAAAGATGGTACACATATCAGGACTCACATGAAATTGTGACCATACTGCTAGAAGAGCAGCAGAGATAGGCTGAGAAAAAATAAGGAAAAGGAACAAATGGGGTTTTGTTTTTGTAAGAGCAGGCAGTTTAGTAAACTGAGCTACTCAAGAAATCATATTTTGAATATTGAAATGGATATATTTATAAGAAGGAGTTAGGTTTATTCATGTTTCCGTATGAACTTAATTGTAGAATATAATCTCCCTTTTTTTTTTTTTCTGGATTCAATCACCCTATTCCTAAGACACCAGCTAGAAAAATTCTTTGCTGAAGAATGCAAACAGAGAGATATCTACTGGTACTTAGTGTTTCAAATATATACACACAATGGATGAAGAAAAGTAGAAAGTCATCTCGAACAAAGCATAACCATAAACAATAAAGTAGTGCAAATGGAGCCACAGAAGCCACTTGTGAAACATATAATTCCTAAAGAGTGTCCAGGTCTACAGTGGTTCCTATTCTTCATGTGGTTTTTTTTTGTTTTCTTTTCCTTCTTCATCTTCCACATCCAGATTTTCTAAATCCCTTTCTTTTGACATGATAAAGGTAAATCCAGAGCATTCAAAGTTGCAAGATAGATGGATAATGCATTGTTTTTAATACAGATTTTTGCTGATTCTGCAGCACCGATTAACAGAGAGGCTGCAAGCACATTTCATAGCTCTCTGGGTCTTCTGGAACTAGGGAGTGCTAGGACATTGATTTCATCTAGCCTTAGCTACCAAAAAATTTAGCCTAAAGTAGTAAACTATGCTGTTTCTGTAGTTAGTGGAAAGAGGTGCATATCTTCAGAAACTGAAGCACCTCACTTCTTTTGAATGGGCATTTTGAAATGGAAAGAATTCTTCTTAGAACTTACCTATTTCTTCTTAGCACTACATTCAAAGCCTGAATTGTTGGGTTATATAAGACACAGCTTTAATATCAGATAATAGCCAAGATGACTCCAGAGAAGTAGGGAACTGTTTGCAGGCATTAATCTTTTGATAGCACTGTAGGGAATGTGACATGAATTAAAACTTTTGTTGTTCACTAGTATCACATAGGTGGATAGCTTTGAAAAAGATTATGCAATCCATAGCAAGATTTGTAGATACTTCATCTATATATTACTAGCTATGAAGAAGAGGGAAAAGAAAAACAAGATGAAACATGACTTTAACATAATTTCATATCACATTAATATAAAATACTGTTACCATTTACAAAAAGTAGTTCAGAACCACAGCAGGGAATTCTAAAGCATGTTTGTTTGTCACATATAAAATTTAAATCTCCATATTACTGGGAAATATTATAAATAAATAGTTTTCAGTGTTGCTTTTCTGAGCACTCTACCACCTGGTTTGATAGGACTCTGCTTTCGATTTTAATTCTTAAATAAATTTCTTTAAAGTTTTGTCATGTTTTTTAACAGCTAAGATGAACAGAAATTCTTAATTTATAAATCCTTTACAGAAATAAAAATGCACAGTCTACGTGGGATGTGAATAATATAACAACCCCTCTATTTAAAATAGTTACAAAATTTTGCATGTTTTCAGGAGCTAGAAAGTTTTATCTTGGAATTTCCATAAGAGCCTTCAGAAAGCATTTTCTCTATTAATGCAACTGTCATTATCTCTGTAATATGGATTTAGGTACTGTAGACTTTTGTGGCTTTAGGTATTTACATCTTCACTCTTTTATCTCAATTGTGACAATAGGGGCCATTAAATGTTGCTAAATTTTGAGAAGGCTTTCTGGATGGTTGCTATCACAACATCATAGGAACTGTTTTACCTTCTACTGGTTGGGGATTGCAAAAACCACAGGAATAATGCAGTCTTTAGAACTGCAGCAGTTTGGTACAAATTGTTAAAGAAGGGTATTTAAAATCTTTATTTTGAAGTACTGGCTTTTACACATCAAGGAAAGTAATAATGTTATTTCTTCTATCTTACACTCACTCATCTTTTCTACATACTCACTGGTATCCGGTGAGCACCTCACTGCTGCTGAGCACTGATTTGGCAATTTCATGTATATAGAGAGATGTTAAGAAGCCAACCAAAATCAGTGAAGTACAGAGAATCACCCAGTTTTTACCCAAAAGTCTTAATTTGTGATGTTTTTCCTAGTTAAGCACTAATGAGAACAAACCCACTCTGCAGAGACAATCACATGCATTGTCATAGACAAATTTAAATCAATACTGCTCCAGGCAGGCAGTTGTAGCAGAAGTTGCCGGTTGAAGGTGCAAGGATTCCAATTGTGAGTACTTGAAGGAATGGTCATGTCATTGTGCATCTGTAAGGTATCCACAATCATCTTAGCACTATTAAAAAATAAAATAAAATGGTGAAAGAGAGCTTATACTCAATGTGTCAATCTTTTCTTGCATACATTTCCTGGAGCCACAAGATTATAAAACTCATCACTGGAAAGTTTTTCAAATGCCCAACTAGCCCTCAGGTTTAATATATTAATTTCTCCTCAGATTTTCTATTTTACAAATAATTTCAGGATATTTTCTGGGGGAAAAGATAACATCAAATATTTAGATTTTGTTGAAACATTCTATTTTTAAAATATTCTATAGCTCTTTTTTCCCCTGAAACTTTTCCTCCCTATAGAAAAAGAGAACAATGTTTATATTTTGTCTTCTAAAAAAAAATTGAAAAAAATCCAAATTACATTAGATCAAGCAGACATTCCTAAGAAATTATGAAATCCTGATAAGGTATCACATCAATAAAGCCCAATATCACATTCTTTTCAAGTTACTGAATGTCTTATCAGATTAATGAGTTGTACTAAACATGTGTGACAAACAAACTCTTAATATATCATGAAATTAATTTGCAAAATTTAAACAGAAAATTACTTCTTCAATGAACCTGTCAAATTGTATTATAAATTTTTGGCTCTAATAATGTGAGATAAAATTTGGCAATTCAATAACACATACTGAAATATGCCTTTTCTCTTTCAGAAACATATTATGATATGACTGGTGAAACTCATTAGGATGATTAAGTTATCATATTAATGACAAAGGAATATATTAAAAGTGATCACCAATTCCCACCTACAAACCTTCACCCCAAAAGTCTGGAAGCTAAAATAAGTCTCCATAATTCACTTAAAGTTGGTCTAGTGATGGTGTTTTTTGGTTGTTTGTTTTCCACACAGAATACTGATTTTCAGTGATTTTTATTTTGAGGAAGTGTTCACTTTATCTGTGAAAAGGTGTTTCACCCCTAGATCATAATTGTATCCATACAGCTCTTACTGTCCTCAGGTTTCCTAAAATAGCGTGAATTCCTGTGAGGCCCTTGCAGTAGAAATATTCAAGGAAATACCAACAAACTGTCAATGCAATGGTATCAGTGTGATTTCATTTCTAGTCAGGCTAAAACATTTTTTGTCTCTGATGGATGAGAGACTCCAGTTATTTCCAATTGCATCACCTCTGGGGTGGGAAATGCCCCATAGTACACAAATGCCCCATGGTACCCTGAATCACACAATCATAGATTGATTTGCTTTGGAAGGAACCTTAAAGACCCCCTGGTTCCAGCCTCCTGCCATGGCAGACACACCTTCCACTAGACCAGGTGGCTCAAAGCCCCATCCAACCTGGCCACTTCCAGGGATAGGGCATCCATAACTCTTTTGGGCAACCTCTTCCCAGTGCCTGACCACATCAGCAGCTGCAGAACGCTGCAGTATTCTGAAGTGAGAAGTAGTGTTTACCCAATAAATCTGTCACCTGTTCAATATATTGCTCCACTCATGAAACATCCTACTTTCAAGGTCTCTGTCATCACCTTCAAGGCCACCCACAGCCAGCTCTAAACTTGTCTAAGGAAGCAAACAGAATGGTAATGTGGTTGTGGAGGGCATCTTCAGCTTTATGAAATAATACACTTTTTTTCCGTGCTTTTAAAAGGAACATTATGATGATATAAGTACGAAAAAAATATCTTTCTGGAATTTGTAAAAAGATGTTGGTTTAATTTTCAAGTCAAATTAAGACAAATAGACCACAGCTCAGTGGAAATAAAAAATTCTAGTCACCAAGGAAGATTTTCAAGATTATTTTGATTTTGATATAGAAGAAAATAAAAGTAATTTGATTTTCTTTCTATAAGTCCAGCATTTCACTTGCTCAGAATGACAGGAAGCATAACATTTAAAATAGAAAACTATAAAGATTTCAGTTTAAAGTGATCTTTACTCCATACAAACTGAATTAATAATGGAAGAGACTTTAACGTATTTTTGCCTCAGGTGTGGAAAAGGAAGGAGGTGGCTGATAGTTGTTAACACTTTTTGAAGGTTGTATGAGTGATGAGAACAATAATAGGATGGCTGACTGGCTGGAATGTGAAAAGTAAGCATTTTGCTATGCAATTATCTGTACAGAATACAGAGACAGAAGAAAATATGGGTGAAAATGTCACGTTATGACAGAATTTGTGCTCTCATAGATTGCTCAGTGTCTTGTTCCTTCCAGACAACATTTCACGCGCAATAGAAATGAACTTCTATAGGACAGACAATTCGTCTATTTGCAATTTATAAATATCTTTCAATGGAGGGCTATGTTTCTCTAGTTTTCAGTGTCATATGGAATGGTTTAAAATACCAACAGGCAGATTCACATAAGGTTGAAATTATTAAGCTTAAACAGCTATCAACAGTTTGCTGTCAAGAAAAAAGGAAAAATGCTTGATGTGGGTGGCCCTGCAGAGACCTGTCTTATGTCCTGTGTTTTTAATGATTTCATTAACAACCTAGGTGACTTATCAGCCTTGACACTCAAGAGTAAATTGATGAGTTCTTCAAACCCTTCAGAGGAACAACTTGTGAATTTAAATTGATCCTGATAAATTGATGGAATGGTCAGAAGTCTTTAAGATTAAATTCAACACAGTGAAGTACAAAAAGTGCACACATAAAAAATGAAATCAGAATATACATTGACAATAGCAACGAGTCTGGGAAAGAAGCAAATCTGAGATATGGAGGACTGGAAATGTGTCCAAGTAGACAACTACTCTTGTACAAGTGGTATTTTCTAACATTCTAGGAAATGTGTTGCAAGCAGAAAATGAAGTGAGGTATAATTATTTCTCTACAAATAATGTAGCTGCAGAGCCACTTCCAGGTTCATATGTTGTTAGAAAACTGGAAAAAACTAGAATCAGGCAGAGGTAAATAAAATTTCAATAGAACAGGTGGGACAAGTGAAGAAAGAATGTAAAACTCGGAGGACTGTTTTTATTTTATTTTAAAAGTAAGAGTTTGTGTACCAGGAGAGAAGGGAGAAGGTCCCAGAGATTTCATCACAGTCTTCCAGGGTGAAAGTATTTCTTGTAAGAGAGAGAATGACTTTCAATCATAGAATCATAATGTTGGAATACCAGGTTGGAAAGGGAACTCCTCATCCAACATTTCACAGCAAAAGCACAGTCCAGACAAGATGGTTCAACACCCTGTACCACTGAATACTACAAGCACCCATTTTTAAGGAATCTAACAAAATTTCCCAGCGTAGCCTCTAGGAAGATAATTCCAATGGCTGATTTTTCCCATTGTAAAGAATTCCTTTTGTGTCTAAATGGGTTCTCTGCAGGACTAATTTGTGTGCATTACCCCTCATCTTTTCCATGTGATTCCATGGAAAAGATGAGGGGTAATGCACACAAATTGCCTCCATCTTTACAGTCACCCTTTAAATGCTAGAACATAGCGAGAAAGTCTTCTCCAAGCCTTCTTTTCTCAAAGCTGAACAAACCCATTTCCCTCAGACTTTGCTCAGCAGTCTTCCCAGTCCTTTGATCATCTTTGTGGCCTTTCTTTGGAACATCATCAACCTGTCTAGAACGTTTTCCATAGCAGAGATTAATACTGAATCCCTTTGCAGACATGGCCTAACAAGCACTAAATAGAGTGGGATAATGATTTCCTTATCTCTGCTGGTGATGCCCTGGTTGATGCAAGTGAGAATCCCACTTGCTTCTTTGCTGCAGCACACACTGCTCATTCATGTTGAGCTTATTGTCCACCAGGACCTGCCTTTCCACAGATCTCCTATGCAAATGGGCAGATCCCAGCGCTGTACTCCTGCATTATATGTTGAGATGTGCAATGCTTCTGAATGTTTCCCCTCCAGTCTATCCAAGCCCTCCTGCAGAGCTCTGAGTGTTTATTTCTCCACGGGGTTTGTAATCATTGGCAAACTTCATCAGGAAATACTTGAGCCCTACTTCCACATGAAGATATCACACAGCATTGAGCCCCATACTGATCCCAGGGGCACACGACCTGGGGGTGACAAGTCCTGAGTTTCCAGAGGAGCTGATTGTCACCACCCTCCAAGTGCAGACAGGCAGCCAAGTCCCCACGCACCACACAGACTCCTTGTCTAGCCTGTCACACAAGAATTTCTCTGGGAGGAGGCTGTGAGGAGTCCCACCAAAAACCTTGGAGACATCCAAGTAGAAAATGTCCACCCCTCAATCTATGCCCATTTTCCGTGGCCTCGGATCACCAGGGTAAGTTTTTATTTTCAAGAGCCATTGCTCATTTGAGGCATTAGGAAAACTTTAATCTTATTGGCAGTTTGTAAAGGGAAAAAGGAAGTAAAGAATTGATGTAGATGATCTCTCTTATTCCTGTGTTTCCAGTGGTATTTCAGATTTGTATATTTTGCAGTATGTCTATTTCTCATTAAAACAAAATCTAATAGAGTAAAAATATACTAATCTTTCATTTCTATAAAAGGTCAGAAGAGTCAGCTATGTACATAGTTAACCATGCACAGAGTCTCAAGATTTCTAAGCAAGCAGCTAAAATAGATAGAATTTCAAAACATTTCTAATGATTCTTATAAAATCCACTACAGAATGGAGCTTTATCACACTTTTAATGATGTTTTAATCCATGCATTTAAGAAGAAAAGAGAAAATTAATACATTTTAAAATGTTAAGTATATTGGGATAATATCCTTTTTTACATATTTTTGCAGGTTTTAGTACTTTCTAATAGTTCCTTTCATCTTGACAATTCATGAAAAGGCAGTAAAAATATCTCAAAGTAAGGATTGTTAAAAAAGTTGTTCTTTGTAAAAATTTTTTTGCCTAAAAGGAAAAATTGTAAAAATTACAAGGTACAACAGATCCTGAAAATTTTTCTTCCATTACAGATTAAGCAACTTAAGCACTAAGCAATGTCAAATTGGCACCAGTACTAGGAAAAAAATTGAAAAACTCATTAAAAAAAAAACAAAAAACAAAACAAAACAAGTAAAGGTCAGAAGATGTAAGATATTTGTTTCTACCCAAGATTATGATCTTAAATTTAAAAAAAAACACCCCAAAAATGGTGCAAATGAGAGGCAGGAGTACTGGAAAGAAGATGCTGCATGGATGAACAATTCCTATTTTGGATCTGTGACCTAAGATCATGGACACAGCTTGAAAGAAAAAATTCCTATGCCCAAAACTCTTTCCAGGGATCTTGAGGTGGCAATGAGCATATCATTATACCAGCATTGGAAGAGAAGAGATACATGACATCTCAAAGGAAAAATGTATGTTTCCTAATTCATCTCTGCTAAAGGAGTAAGGCATTTGAATCTGTGCATTTCTGGTGTTGATTTTTGCCTATTTCATCTCCAGGATCCCTTACCCTTAGGGTGAAGTGTCTGAGGGTGCAGTGTCTGACCTTGCTGGTCCCTGGCACACGTGCTCTAATCAAGGATAATTCTGAAGTTCAACCTCAGGTGGCTCAGGTCTGTTTCTCTGTCTTTCTGGGAAACCTGCTGCAGGGTTTTACATCTCTCACTATGATTTATAAATATATGTGTACACACACACACATGAATTTACCTTGCTACATTGTTTTGCTGTGTGACCTTGGGAACTTCCTTAAGGAACTTGCCTCCAAGTTCTTGCAGTCACTCTTGATCATTTTGTGTCCTAGGGCCACAAGCAAAAGCCTACTTACCTCCCTTATCAGCCCTCTGCTATAACATAGGAGCATAGCTGTACACAGGAGCTGGCTAGGCTTATGGTGAGTCAGAACTTAAGAGTGATGTCATGATATTGCATTTTTAGATTTGTGTAGGGCATTTTTTCCCAGCTAAATCACAGTAAATAGTGTTTTCCCTGAGGGAAGAATGGGGTTTGGAAGCTGAAACAGGAGCACGATGAATGATGAGTGAATGGAAAAATTTAGTCTTCCCTCAGGCTTATATGCTAGGTAAATTTACTTGAATGGGCTTGCCAAAACCAAGTTTACTTCACATATCTTGGTTCTTGAGTCTTTACAAGCTGATTTCCACTATGAATTCCTCTTTTTCTCTGCCAAGTATATTTATAAAACAACATCTTGTTCTCAGTCTTAGCAGTACTCACATACCACTTACAAGTTGTCAAAAGCTTAGTCAAGCACTAAGAAAACCCAAACTCACATAATTAAGTTAAACTCAGAACAAATGTTGTCAGCCTGTATTTCAGCTACTTCTTTCAGATAGCAAGTGCCTCAAAACTCACTCTTTCATCATTTATACTAACTTGTCTAAAAAAAATGGAACATATTCTTCCTTGTAAACCTTCAATCAACTAAACAAAACCAATATACAGCTTGAAATTTACCAAAGTGTAAAAAACCTGAAAATTGTCAGCTATGCCTTTTTGAAATCCAAAACCAGCAAAAATGAAATCTTCATAAAAGATTAGAAGGCTACGCTCCCTTTCATTTCTCCATTCTTCTAGGCAAGGCTTTGTTTGAGCTGTGCTTTTTGATCAAGCTAATAATTTACAGTGATTTAGTTACGTGTCTGGAGTTCTCTGTTTGAATGTGTGAGACTCAATCAAAATGTACCAGACCTTAGGCCAGGCCAGAACAGCAACAAAAAGCTAAATAACCAATCCTTCTTAACTTTTTCTTGAAAACCTTTCAGCATTAATAGAACTGAGTTTCTGACCCACATTCATCTACTATTCATTACATTGTAATGACAGGAGACAAATTTTCAGTTTTTGACATAGAAAGTATCTGCTTCATGTGAACACAGGGCGTCAACTCTACTACTTGTGTTTCTTTAGTGGCTGGACCCCAAAGGCAGCCAGAAAATAAGGAAGAAAATGTTATGCTTTTTCAAGATTAGCATGGATAAGTTCCTGGCAAAAGACCTGCTGTGATATCCAAAATAAATTTGCCTTATTTAGATCACTGTTAGAATCTAGTTTTCTTTCAAAAGTGCAGAAGTGCCTGCTCTGACCCTGGATTTTTGGGTTTTTCACTAGCGTTGTTGTGTCACTCGCTTGCTTACCCACAGTGGAAATGATAGGGTAAATCATTCCCCTGAAAAATCACATCTTCAGTTTTCAGTTGTTTTTTCAGCCAGGTGTAATTCACCCTGCAAGTGCAGAACCATTTGTGGTGTACAATGGAAGAGAAGGCAAGACATGGAGAGATCATGGGGAGCATCAGCTGCAAGACAACTGCTGTGGAAGGGAGCTTAAAATAGCTGAATATCAATTTGATGTTTCAAATTAAAGGAATTCTTCTAGTTTTGTTTTATTTTTGCCTGCTGATATAGTCTTAAACTTTCAAGAAGCTTTTTTCTTTCTTTTCTTTATTCTTTTAGAAATTAATTATAAATATGAATGAAAATATCAGATTATTGCATGAATATGTCTTATTCATAATTGAAACTAGATTTGTGACTATAATTCTCCTCAGTTATACTTTTCCTGGAAAGACTATATCATTTTTAAATTTAGAAAAAAATTCCCTTGTGAGAAGAAGATCAGAAACTACCTTGATTTTTGCAATTTCTCAGCATATTATGAATAGATTCACTAGATTGTCTGAATATTGTACCCAAAACTATCTTCAAACAAAAAATATTTGGAAATGAACTTGTGCAAGTTGTATTCACCTGACCCTTCTGGCCTGCTTCATGAGGCCCTGAACAGCTCTCAGAAAGTTTTCTCTGACTTCACCAAAACTTGTTGCCAACAAAGATGGTAAAATGTAACTTTACAGTAACAGCAAATTGTATATGATGATATCTCCAGGTTTTAAAGAGACTCTGAGGAGCAGCTACATCTTCCAGCATTTCTGTTTCATTATGACAACACTAGTCACAGAGATCGACAATATCATTATTCAGTTAACCACAGTAGTGTCACATTATTAGATACTTAACTGGCACAGCAGTGATTATGATGAATTTATCTACGGCCCATGCTTTTCAGAGTTTTCCCTCTAAAATTTATTCTTTTTTTGTATCTGTTTAAATTGCAATATTACAATTTTTTTTATAAATTGCTGCTCTGATCCATCTCACTGCTTTACAGGGGGTTTGTATCCTTGGTCTGCACTACTCCCTTTTTATATCCAGCCTCTCAAAAGAATCCATAAAATAACAGGGAATAAAAATTAAAATGAAAATTAAATACAAGACATAAAAACTACTACTCCAGCCTCTTTGTTTGATTATTTGTTTAATCTATGTACTTGTATTAGTTTGTAAGAAAACACTAGTTTTATGGCTAAATAGAATAAGACGATCTTTTTTTGCCATTTGTTGTCATTTATGACTCATTACCACACCACCAGTTGCTACAGCATTCATATTTTTGAACACTTGAAGCTCATCTTACAATGGGACACTTCCCATTGCAGCATGAATATACACCAGGGCAAATAGTCATTTCATTCAGCTGCAAAATGGATGTATTAGCAAATCATTGGTGACATATCAACCTCCCTTCTGGCTTGGCAACTAAATTACAGAGGGTGTATTTAATTAAACAAACCCCCAAATTAAAATCTAAACCACACAACTGAATGTAAATTAGTGTTTTTTTCATGATCTATGGAATTACTTGTAACAGATGCTAGAAAAAATACCCATAAACTGTTCTTTAAAAAGTACGTGTCTTCTATAATGTTGCTTTGCTGGCACTCTGACTAGGTATAACATTTCACTATAAAGCTCCTGGGAATGCTAAGAAATTTCACTTTATTAATATGGGGCATATAGGCTTTCATTATATGGAATTTCTTGACTCTCCAGGGGTGACAAGGATCAAGGAAATCCCCATCTGTAAACCAGAGGTATTAATAAGTTATTAAATTTTATGTTATGTTATATTAAGACCAGCATTATTTACATATTTTAATGATGGCTCATGAAATCTGTGCTGCTGATATTCTGTCACATGTTATAAATCTACCAGAACCCTAAACAGAAAGAATGCAATGTATACATACCAAGTCTAAGGAACAGAGGTAGCCATTTCTTTAGCTATAACTTGGGATAACACAGTTGCTTCCACATTCAGAGGTTTGTTGATGTTGCCTATACTAATATAACACTTTAAATAAAAAAAAATTAAGCAGAAGCTTTTTTCACTATTAAGAGGAGATTTTTTACTCTTATCTATCTAAAAAGTGATCATCTGCTTAGACTGAAAAATTCAGACCAAAACCTTCTTTTTGTGAAAATTAATTTTTTTTTTTTGCTTCTCCTACCATTGATCTCCACATCAGCCCATTATCCATACTGGCAGCTATGAATTAGCCTAATAAAAACACAGTTCTTCATCTGAACATTTGAGCTTACAACTTTTCAGAAGCTGAATTTAGCAATTACATCTGGGTTTCAAGATGGAAATCTTTGTGCTGGAGCAGGCCAACCATCCTGGGCAAAATGAATATGTGTCTTTGATTGTCTCTTGAGGAGATTTCTTACAGAAATTACTGATCATTCCTTTTACATCCTGGACCAACTGATCATTCCTTGTACATCCTGGTTATTGGTGGGTGCTGCCCCTCGCCCACAAGAAAAAGTAGTCCTCAAGCCATCTGTGCCAGGCCATAACCAGCAAAAATGTGCCTTGATGGGGGAGAAAAGTGGCAGTCTGAGATCCCAAAGCAAGTGCTATCAACAGAACTACTGCTCTGGAAGGGAAGTAGAATTTCCTCAAGTCTATGTACCATTGAAAATAATGTAGCTCAACAATTTTATATGCAACATAAAGTAAAATATGGTGGGGTGGGGGGTGTCTAATTGCAAAGTTTGTTCTTTTTTCCAATATCTTAGAAAGAAACTGGTGTGTTCCATAATTTCTGGTCAACCTAGCATATACTGAAAGAATTTTTACCTTTGAAAAATTTTTGTAGCACCAGGCTGCATTGCAAGTCTCAATAAAAATAGATCTTGTTTGATTTACAGCACATTAAATCATGAGCAGCTTCTCTAAAACTGCTATAACAACTTCTCAGTATGAAGACTTTGACCCATGTCGTCTAATAAGCAAGACAAGGAGTGAATGCATCAAGTTCTTCCAATGTTTGATTGTCATACAGAATGTGCATCCCAACTTAGCACTTTTATTCCATGCCTTAAAAAGACAGGTAGAGAAATTGCTATTTCATTTCATTCTGCACAAAGCCATAATGGAAAATACTTTTTTCATTTCCATTTCTATGCATGTTTGTTATTTCTGTTTCACATTTTGGTTAAAGTTTTCAGTGCCATCCATGTATTGTGCCAGCACATATGTGACAAAATTGTTGCTGACATTTGTCTTGAATGATAGCCTTTATTCCTATATCTTTGAACAGTAATGGTGTTCTGGTGTAATTAGTATCCTTAAAACTTTACAGTTTTGTTTATTTTTTTGCTTTTTTTAGAAAAAGCAACTGCATTACTCATCAGACAGCATTTCAAAATCAAAAAAACCTGAAGTTACTGTCCTGGACATAATTCAAGGACCTCAGTTTAGCAAAAAACTGTCATTGAAATGTAAGAAGCATAATGAAATGACACATCTACAGTATTTTACAAGTGAAAATATCCAGATCCCAGTGGAAAGACATAATAATTTTATGACTAATTGTTACATTACCTTGATTATTGTCAAATTTTGGATTTGATTCTTTGTTTGAGAAGACGTCCTGAAAATAAAAATATATATCTGCATTTTAAGTTACTAAATAAACTTATTTTATCCAAGAAATATAAGCTCCAAATAAAAAATTTACATTGATTTCATTAAATAAGATTGTCAGACTTCTTTAATTTCTGTCATACTATTTTTATCTTGTAGCTTGATATAAAGAAAACTCCAACAAATATAATATTCTCCCTTTTAAATCCTTCTTGTTTGCTCTGATTTAAAGCATTCCATGACTTCATCGGCTACAACTGTTGTATGTGGTACGTGACTGCCTGAATGCAGTAATTAAGAGGGGTAGTCTACTTTAAAATTAAAAGGAACAAGAACCTTTTTGCCACATATTCCCCAAAGCATTTATTAAAGTAGAAAACTATTTCATTTACCCTCGTACAAATTGTGTGGGTATCTGGTATGGCTGTATCTATTGGATTTTGTAGATCATAAAATCCTCTGTTCCTCCCAATTTTAATAAGACTCTTTTCTTAGCTTCATAAATTCCTGCAAGTTGCACTACACACTTGGTAAATTCCTATTACTTTTAGTTACAATTTTTATTTCTGCAGTCCTTTAGAGACTCTCTCAGGAACCAGAGCTAATGCAGTGTCCATAAACAAAATACTATTGAAAACTTAGACATGGTCTTAAAGGTCTTAAAATCAAAGGCATCAACCTTGCAAAGACTTATGCAAGCTTTTAGCTTTATGTGTCATGAATAAAGCCAGGCCTATGCTACAATATTATGTGAACGCAGCTATGCCAGCCAGGAATGGAAGGGAAAAATCTCACTCCCAGCAAACACTCACACCAGAAAAACCAACTATAGACTCAAGTCTCCTGACAGAGCTCAATATATATTATGGGATGACATGTGACACTTACACAGACAGAAAAACTCTTCTGACAGCTGAATGCAGAATTTCCATTTGAACATTTTTGGCAACAAACAAAATTTCATTTCACATTTGCTTTCAATTAAGAAAAATGTGAACAATTTAATAAAGTTATTTCATGGCAAAATGAAAATTTTCTTTTCCTTAAAGTTTGATTTTAATTCTGATTTTTTTTCTGTGCTCTAAGAATACCCCATATCCATTATATGAAAATTTATTCACTTAAAAATAGCATGACATTTATGAAAAGTGTATCATTTTAACAATGACTAGCAATTTTCACAATTTTAAATGCAATTTTCACATGCTGATCAACATCAGTATGACAGTAATCACTACATGCTGCACTTTCACATATTTCTATGTAATTTAAATGTGATATTTAATTTTTTTATAGAAATCCATCAAGGCTAGAGTGTTTGTTTGCAGGTAGTCTATTTAAAGTATTGCAAATAACTATCACTGTTTAAAAATAAGTGGTAATGTAAGAATAAAATTTCTGTCCTCAAAAGTGGCTTAGAAATAATATTGATTAACAAAAATGTACTGAAATTAAGACAAAAGCAAACCCAGATGTCTATATAAACTGCAGTATCCCTAGTGTTACCCAGCAAGAGCAATTTTTTCCAAAGAGCTCCTTAAGACCTCCATGTGTCCTAAGCTCTTCAATAACTAACATTTTTGAAACTCATCATCTTTATTTTCCTGGTTAGCTGGTTAGTGACTGATCTGTTTGTGAGCACTTTATTTTGTCCCATTTTGCTCAGTCTAGCTTCCTATTATCATAAAGTCATAGACCTTAAGGATTTCCCCATGAAAAACTGAAAGAGAAGCAGGCAGCCATTTATGTGCTTTGAATTTACTTTTATATAAACACCTATTTATATTCACAAACAATTAAAAACTGAGATGAGCTATTGGCTCCCTCAAGAGCAGGAAGGCCCTGCAGAGAGGCCTCAAATGAGAGGACTGGAAACATCAAGTTCAACAAGGGAAAGTGCAGGGTTCTACGTGGGATGAAGCAACCCAGGAGGTATGGACAGACTGGGGAGTGAGATGCTGGAAGGGGGTGCTGTGAATAAGTTCAGCCTGAAGAAGACTGAGAGGAGACCTCATCATGGTCTACATCTTTCTTGTGAGGGGAAGAGGAGGGGCAGGCACTGATCTCTTCTCTATGGTAAGCAGTGACAAGACCTGAGGGAATGCAATTCCCTGAAGTTGTATCAGAGGAGGTGTGGTTTTGTATTAGAAAAAGGTTTTTCACCCAGAAGATGGGTGGACACTGGAACAGGCTCCCCAGGGCAGTGGTCACAGCACTGAGGCTGACAGTTCAAGCAGCATTTGGACAACACTCGGGAACGTGGTGTGATTCTTTGGGATGGTGCTTTGCAGGACCAGGAGCTGGACTTGATGATCCTTGTGGCTTCCTTCCAACTCAGCATATTCTGTGACTGTGATATATGTGCACATATTGCAGGGGCAGAAAAAAAATTGCTCATACAAAGAGACTCATGCCAACAGATGTATTTACCTGCAGATTATTGAATATGTCAACAGTTTTTGTTTCACAACATTGCTTTATCGAAAGGAAAATGCTTGCATTGTAAATATCTATGTATCTGCCTTGAAATCCATTGTTTCAACCATTCCCTATATATTAAGCTTGCAGCAAACCAAAATCCAATGAAAAAGATAACTCAGTATTTCCCTAGTACAGGCTAGACACACAGTTAAACATCCAAACTTCTTACAAAATCCTCAGCAAGAAAAAATGAAACAGTTTTTCTGAGATGGTATTTCAACCCCTGTTTGGACCTTCCTGTTGCCTCTATATACCCTGAAGAACTCTGTAACACTGGGCAATATGAGTTGCACCATAATAGCCTGTTCCCTGCTGTGTTGGTTTTTGAGGTTTTTTGGTTTAGGGATTTTTTTGAGCAATTTTCCCTGATAGCTTCTGTTTAAGCAGCTTTACTACAGTGATAGGGTGTCCTCATGGTACCCAGGAGATTTTCTTTGTCAATAACTGAAAGATATAATAGCAGCCTGCTAAGCATCTGCTTGCTCAGTGATTTGAGCTGTATAGTAGCTGTCCCGAAATTGTCCTGGCTGGTTGCAGTCCAATAGCACTGTTTGCAATTACTGTTGTTACCACTGCCATTATTACTATAGGGTGAAGTTCACCCTGATGCAGAGGACAGCACAAGGTCAATTTATTTTATGAAACCTAGATCAGCCTTTTCTGACACTTTTTTGACAAGGGAAACAAATAGTGCTTTCCCCTGACATAGAATTGAATGTAGCACATGTTAGAAATTTTCTGTAAAAATCTCTTGTGGGGTTTCTTTTCAGAAGAAAAGTAATGAACAAAATTTAGCATTCTGTAAAATTCTTTTCAAAAAGCAGCCAGAGGAGTAAGAGCCTGCTCTATACATCTTCCTGAGGAAGTGAAGAGGCAGGTGCTGACCTCTTCTCCCTGCTACCCAGTGATAGGACACATGGGAATAGTTCAAAGTTGCATCAAAGGAAGTATAGACTGGACATCCAGAAATATTTCTTTACTGCATGAAATACTGCATCAGGCTTCCTAGAGACATGTTTAAGGCGCTGTCAATGTTTAAGAGGCATTCGGAAAATGCCCTCAACAACACACTTTAACTTTTTCTCAGCCTTGAATTGGTCAGGCAGTAAAACTAGATGATAATTTCAGCTCTCCTCTCCTCTCCTCTCCTCTCCTCTCCTCTCCTCTCCTCTCCTCTCCTCTCCTCTCCTCTCCTCTCCTCTCCTCTCCTCTCCTCTCCTCTCCTCTCCTCTCCTCTCCTCTCCTCTCTTCCCTTCCCTTCCCTTCCCTTCCCTTCCCTTCCCTTCCCTTCCCTTCCCTTCCCTTCCCTTCCCTTCCCTTCCCTTCCCTTCCCTTCCCTTCCCTTCCCTTCCCTTCCCTTCCCTTCCCTTCCCTTCCCTTCCCTTCCCTTCCCTTCCCTTCCCTCTTCCCTCTTCCCTCTTCTCTCTTCCCCTCTTTCTCTCCCTCATTACACATGAAAAAAAGAGCTTACAGAAATAAGGCATTGATGCAGGGAAACTAAGAAAGCAAGAAATGATGCAGCAATTTTAAAATAAATTCAGCCTCAAATCTATCAAAACAATAAAATGAAAAATTACACCAACGTCCCTAAAGAAGATATAGTAGACAAAGCCAACTCTACATGCATCGCTTGGCTATCTTAAAGTTACCTGAGAGACTATCTTGCCAAATTACAGGCTGCAAGAAGAATAAAGAGAATAAACTGAAAAGAAACCCTAAGCCAAGCCAAGTGTAATAATCTAATAACAAAGAAGCCAAACAAAACTTCTTTAAAGAGTGGAATAAAAAAAATGAAGAAGGATATTTGGATAAATTACTATTCTAAATATTATATATGTTCTGGCTTAAATATAGAATTTACAGAGAGCAAGTTGAAAAGTCCTGTTGTCATAAACCATAACATTGGCAAATACTAATCAATATTTTCTCCTTCTTTGTAGAATCTTCCCATTCTATGAGGTATGATGCTGAAAACACTGTTCCTGAATTTAAAGAGTGCATAATTTACTCGCAGTATCCATAAGCTTTTCTCAAACAAGTAATTCATTATCTTTGTAGGTTAATGGCCCTAGGTTTAATCCATCTACACTGCAAAATTATTTTTATGTATGGTGTTGCTGTTTCCATTGGCCTTTTTTGCTGAGACTCAGAAGCAGTATTGCACTGAAGTGACATCAAAAAGAATGTTTGGGTAGGGTCTGTATTTTTTTATCATCTGCATTTTTTAAACACTTTTAGCATGAAAGAGACCAAGTTGTAACACCAGAATTGCAGCTATTTTCCACTATTTATTCTTAGTTAACATGCCTCATTTAAGATTAGTTAATTAGCAATATATCCAGTAATAGATTTTGCATTATTTCAATTGCATTTCAACTTTGTGCAAAGGCAAAGGCGGGGACTAGGAGAATAAAGAAAGGCCCATTGTAGGAGAAGATCAGATTTAAGAACCTGAGATCTAAGAAACCTGACAGTGTACAAGTCATGGCACCTGATGAGATACATACACAGGTCATAAAGGAACTGGTGTACAAAGTGACTAAGCCACTATCCATCCATATTTTAGAAATGGTGACAGTCCTGTGAAGGTAATGCTGCCTATAAAAAGGGGAAACATAACCCCCTTTTTTATGAAAGGAAATAGGGAAGACTCCAGGAACTGCAGGCCAGTCTAACATCAGTGCTTGGCAAGGCCATGGAGCAGATCCTCCTGAAAATTAGGTTAAGGCTCATAGGAAATAAAGCAAAGGAAATAAAGATTGGTGATGGCCAACATGGATTCCCTGTGTCTGAAGATCATGCCTGACAAAACTTGTGACATTCTATAATAAGGTTAGCATGTTGGTGGATCAGGGAAGGACAATTGAGGTCATCTACCTGGACTTCTGCAAAGCATTTGACACTGTCCTGCACGGCATCCTTATCTCTAAACTGGAGAGATGTGTATTTGATGGGTGTATCACTTGTTGGAGAGGTAATTTACCAAAACACTCAAAGGGTTGTGGTAAATGGCTGGATGCCCAAGTGCACAGCAGTGACAAGTGGTCTTCCTCAGATGTCAGTATTGTGTCCAGCAGTGTTTAATATCTTTGCCAGTGGTTTGGACAGTGGGATTGATTGCCCTGTCAGCATTTTTCCTGACACCAAGCTGTGTGGTGTGCTCAACACACTGGAGGGAGGGGATGCCATTCAAATGAACCATGAAGGGCTTGAGAGGTGGGCTGGAAGCAAACCTCATGAAGTTCAACAAGGCCAAGTGCAAAGTTCTGCACCTGGGTTAGGGCAATCCCAAGCATAAATAGAGCCTGGAAGAATGGATTGACAGAAGTTCATGACATGTGAGTTGGAGGAGGAATGAGTTCAGAGGAGAGCCACAAAAAATAATCAGAGGAAAAAAGTACCTCTCCTGTGAAGACAGGTTAAAGAAGCTGGTGATGTTCAGCCTGGAGAAGAGAGGGCTTCAGACAGTCTTTTCGGTACCTGAAGGGAGCCGACAGGAAAGATGGAGAAGGACTTTTTACAAGGCCATGAAGTGGTAAGACAAGAAGGAATGGCTTTAACCTGAAAGAGAGTAGGTTTTGATTTAAACATTAGGAAAAAATTCTTTACTGTGAGGGTGGTGAACTACTAGAACAGGTTGCCCAAAGTTGTGGATGCCTCATGCCTGCATGTGTTCAAGTCCCTATTGGATACTGCTTTGAGCAACCTTGTCTAGTGGAAGGTGTGGCACACATGGCAAAGAGGTTGGAACTAAATGATATCCAAATCGACACCATTTTATGATTTATTCATTGCTCACAAAAATAACATAAGACCCCAAAGGTTTGTCAGAAAAGGTTATTGAAGTTTTTCTTCTATTTTTCTTATTTTGTAACTGACTTTAAGGGCAGAAATTGTCCATTCTACCATATTGAATGACAGTTTCAGTAACCTTTTGAGAGGAAAGACATCAAAGATAATGTAACAAATACTTCTGTAAACCTTTATTTTACTACATTCAGAAGAAATAAGCTGATAGTCTTAAGTACATACCCAAAATATGTAAAAGGTTTGAACTTCAGCTTGACTGAAGTATATTTTGTCATTGTTCCGTGTTTTGGTTTTACTTAATGTACATTACTTCTGTGAATTCTGATTTTCTGAGTAATATTATTAGCTGCTAAGGATATGTATCTGAGACTGCAACCTTATCTTTCATATTTCTGCTCTTTTGAATACTTTATGTTCTCCATTCTGCTATTATCACTGGAAAATAGTAAATTATTTATTCATGAGATTGAGTTATGTTAAATATGCATGGTAGAGAAGAAAAGAAACATTTTTATAAATGTCAGAACATATTGTCCATGTTCAATTTGCAGGTTTTATAACAAAGGGTATCTATTCCTACCTGTCTCACCTGTATGACATGCTTTTGAGTAGTAATCTCATTCTGACCTTTTTTCTTTGAAGATGTAAGTGAATTTGCACAGTCACACCAACTGTGATGACTTATAGAGTTTCTTTTAGTGAATACTGAAAAAAACCTCACAAACAACTATTTTATATTGAAATAGCAGAGTACAGAAAAAAAAAGGCAAATCTAGCTATATACTGTGAGATGTTGCTGCATTTTGCAAGATAACTGTACTTATTTCTCTTTTGATCCCTTAGGGTTATTTGAGGGGAAAAGGCTGTTGCTTCTCACTAGTTAATAACTGGTTTCTTTCTCTTCAGGTGGAACAAAAGTAGACTGCCTTAAATACAAGTCTTACGGGGAGCAGCTGAGGGAGCTGGAGTTGTTTAGCCTGAAGAAATGGAGGCTCGGGGGAGATCTTATCATTCCCTAAAACTACTGGAAAGGAGATTGTAGTGATGTCTCTTCTCCCAAATAACAAGTGAAAGAACAAGTGGAAATGGCCTCAAAGTTGCACCAAGGAAGGCTTAGATTGAAAGCTAGGGGAAAAAGATTCGTCCAGCCTTGCAATAGGATAGTGGTGGAGTCACCATTCCTGGAGATATTTAAAAGCTGTGTCACTTAGGGACATGGTTCAGTGGTGTACTTAACTATGTCAATGGTCAGACTCAACAGTCTTGCAGGTATTTTCCAACCTAAGTTGGAATTTATGATTTATGATTCTGTATGTTTTTATTTACAGATACAATGTGGAGGTGAAGGTGATGTCGCTCAAATATTCAATGCAGGGAACTTGCACAAAAGAAAATTTCTTTTAAAGAGATACCACTCACAAATTTCTAAAATATACAAATCTCTGTCATTTCTGTGGAGTTTCTCACATATGTGCTTCAGACATGCCTTATTTTGGATAGTTTATTATCTCATCTACAGGGTATGAGGTAAGATTTAGTTATGGAATGACTCATCATGCATCTTCTGCTACTGAAGTGTTTTTAGAGCAGGATAGGCAATCATCTGTGAGATTGCCATTGTCTCTGTGCATCAGTATTTCTTGTTTCAGCCTACGCCTCCAAGGAACCAAAAGTTCTCCAGACTGGGTGGTTGTTTTCTTTGGGATTGGTTTGTGATTATGCTTGCAAATAGTCTGGTTTAACAGGTTTTAGCTCATTTTCCATGTGGTCTTTTGACAGTCCCAGATTTCAAGCACTTGAAACAGGAACTGAGAATCACATTTTGATAACATCTTCATCAGTCAGAGCAATTTGCTGTTCATTCTTCAAAAGGAGACAAAAGAGGAGGATGTCTATGGCACATTTCAGCATTGTCAGGGCTTCTGCCTTTGCAACAAACAACCTTACTACATATTCATCATAGAAATATTAGGACCTAGCATATCAACCACCTGCCTGGGATATTGAGAGGTTACAACACAAGTTTAAATTATCATTGAAAATGCAGGGTGAAAAGGCAATACTTTTAATCTTATCCAATTTTTTTTTCCCCACAGGTAACAGTTTTTTGTCTAAGTAGCTCCTGTGGCACACATATTTAGACTAGCAAGGAAAAATTTGATAAATATCTTATTTTTCACAGCTTCTTCGCACACATTTTGTTGAGAGAAATTGATATGTCAACAGTAAGACTAGTTATCCTCAGCTGGTGTCCTCAGCTGGTAGGCAGGGATGGGGAGTAGAATGAATGCCCTGTAATCCAGAGGAAAGTAGTTAGTGACCTATTGAGCCAATTAAAAGCTTACAAGTCTATGGAACCAGATGGGATTCATCTTAGGGTTGTGAAGGAACTGCCAGAACTCACTAAGCTGCTTTCTACCAAATATCTTTCCTCCCCTGGCTAACAGGGAAGGTCCCAGTGTGACACCCATCTGCGAGAATGGTTGGAAGGAGGGTTTGGTGAAGGACAAGCCTATCAGCCTGACTTGCTGGCCAGCAAGGTTATGGAGCAGATTATCCTGAATGCAATCACCCCTACAAGGGGTCAGACCCAGGCAGGATGGATTTAGGAAAGCCAGGTGCTACCTGAATAAACCAATCTTTTATGACCAGGTGACCCATCTATCACATGAGGCTGTGGACATAGTCTAGCTGGGCTTTAGCAAAGCTTTGAACACCATCTCCCATGACATATTCCTGGGAAAGCTGGAAGCCCATGTGTCCCAAGCTACATGTACAGAGCAGGAAGGGGGGGGGGGGGGGGGGGGGGGCAGAATTTGAAAATATCTGGAGCAAGATTAAAGCAGAAATGAGGTCAAATGTTTGTGACAAAAATAATAATTAACTTCTATTTACTGTCAAGGAAGAGAGCAAGGAGGAAAGACAGGAAAACAATGAAAACAAAAAAAATTACAGAAGGGCAGGAAGGTTCTGCAGATGGACCTGAGCAGGCTGGGTTGATCGACTGAGAACAGCATGAGGTTCAACAGGACAAAGTGCCAGGGCCTGCACTTTGGCTATGAGAACCTCATGCTGAGCTTCTTCTCAGGATGGGGAAAGAGCGGCTGAAAAGTGTCCCAGTGGGAAGGGCCCTGGGGATGCTGGTTGACAGCCACTTCAGCGTGAGCCAGCCATGTGCCCAGGTGGCCAAGAGGACCAACGGCATCCAGGCTTGTATCAGGAGAAGTGTTCCCATCAGGATTAGGGAAGGCATTCTTCCCCTGTACAAGTACTTGAGTGCTGTGTCAAGTACTGTGGCCCTCAATTCAGGAAGGACGTTGAGGCACTAGAACAGATCCAGAGAATAGCAATGAAACTGGTGAAGGGTCTGGAGGACAAGTCCTATGAGGAGCAGCTGAAGGAGCTGGGATCATTTAGCATGGAGAAAAGGAAGCCCAAGGGTGACATTATCACTCTCTACATCTCCCTGAGAGGAGGTTGTAGCCACGTGGGGGTTGGAGTCATCTCCCAGGCAACTAGCAGCAGGACAAGCAGTCACAGTCTAAAACTGCACCAGGGAGGTTTAGTCTGGAGATTGGGAAGAATTTCTTTATGGAAGGGATCATATAGATATTGTAATGGGCTGTCCAGGGAGGCAGTGGAGGCAGCATTCCTGAGGGTGTTAAAGGAAAGACTGGACATGGTGCTCAGTGCCAAGATCTTGTTGACAGGGTGGCGTTCAGTCAAAAATCCCAGAGATTTTTTTCCAATATGACTCTGTGATTATGGGATTTTTTTAATATAAGACATGAGTCTCCAGAGGGTGAGAACATTCAAATACTTTTTCTGATGGCTAATATGTCTCTACAGCATAAGCAAGAAAAAGAAAAATTAATTCACTTCTTACTGTCCCTTTAGTCTGCTGAAGTTTGCAGGTTGAGAAACTCCATGTTTGTCAGTGAGTTGAAAACTGTGGCCAAAGGCATTTCTCTGTCTCTATGTGATCATCACCATATCCCTGATTTAAGCTTCAAATGATGCAACTGCAGGGCATGAATAGCACCATTGGCCTTGATGTATGTCTATAAAGTTTTAACTGTGCATTTAAACTGCTAAATTATGAGCTGCAAAACTTTAAGTAGTGTCATCTTAGCTCCCAATGCCGGCTTCTATGAGATTGTAAGAGACAGTATGTTTTCCAAGCAATTAAGTTTATTTATAATTGGAAAACAATTCTGAATCATTTCCTCAGTGATGTGCAATGTTTGAGATTATGAACAGGCAATTATCATATCACATCTGATGAATTATAGATTTTGACTGTCAGAGAAATAGATTTCTAATTGGCCATTAAGTATTCCAACAAATAACTACAAGGAGAGACAAGTACAGAAAAAATTAAGTTTTATTCATACAACTTTACATATTTATGTAGCATTTTAGTGCTAAGTAACTATGTAGACAGGAATTAGAAACGTGTGTATTCATGTTAATTTCTACCAATTTCTTGAAATAAATAAATAGGTAAAATGTTGTGATTGTAATCCAAAGCACAGAAAAATCAATCAACTCTGAGGCCTTTAACAGGTCTCATATACACAATCTTGATTCAGATTAGCATATTGAATTTTAAATATCTCTTTCTTTCTGGTGAGAAGGCTAGTGAAAGCAGGCTACACACACACACAGACACATACTTGTGTGTGTGTGGACCATAAATGTGAGTGTGACAGAGGGAGACACTTCATGATATTTTTGTTAAGTTAGATATTTTTGAAAGGTGAAAAGTGTATATACTTTTTACATTGTCCTGTGCTATATATCTGTGTTATATGTAACAACTAATGCCAAAAAACTCTCTGGAGTTTTCATTGGAAATTTTATGCCATTCTCATGCTGCTGACCCAGTCAGAGGAATACATCCTTTGACCCATAGACATTTGAGAATATGAATTGACATGAAAAAATCTTGTTAATATACTACAAAAAGTTGCCACGATATTGAATCAATAATAGCTCTAGCCTGATAGCATACACAAGTATTCCCAGAACCTAATACTAAGCTTCTAGGTGCTCAAATTGGACAGCTAGTGTAACTGTGGTTTAGATATCAGAGACACAGGAACAAGCAAATCAGTGATGGAAAATTATATTAGGAAGAAATTCTTTACTCCAAGGGTGGTGAGGCACTGGAAAAGGTTGCCCAGAGGATGCTGCGTCCCTGGAAGTGTTAAGGACCATGTTGGATGGGGCTCTGAGCAACCTGGTCTAACGATATGTGGACTGGAAATAGATTATTTTTATGATCTGTTTCAACCAAAACTGTTCTATGATTCAGAAAGTCTCATAGAAAAGTACAATAAATTGACATGGGTAGACACTAAAGCAATGGATCCTTAGGTATTCTTGGGTACAAGAGGATCACAGAGTCCATCTCTTGAGAGAATGGCCCCTATGGAGATTGAACCCGTGACTGACATTATTACCACCATGCTCTAACCAACTTATTGTCACATACAAAAGCTATTTTGGTGGAAAAAAGTCCTTTACATTTATTGAAGAACAATCAAGTCTTCTAAGAAAATAGGTAAACCATTTGGTTTCTGAATTAATGCATGAAATAACTACAACTGACATGAAAAAGAATTCTCTCTTATATAGGAATTAAAAAAAAAAAGACAAGCTTTTCTTTTTGATTGACTCCTCTTCAGGGAGAAATTTATTCCTTTAGGATCAGGGTATAAAGGTCTCCATCTGGGGCTGCAGCTCTAAGTAGTTAGGAAGAGATGCTAGTGCAGTATACAGAAAATTGTTATTAGCGAGCTCTCACAATATAAATACATTTTGTTTATGTTATGCTGTCTAGCTGCTAAGCCTTTACATGGGTGTCTGCTTAATTCTTTCCATCTTCTGTAAGACACTTGCCTAAGAACTGGACTCTTTCCTTTGTGGAAGCATTACAGTAGTCATAAAGGGAGGAGGATGAAGTGGATTTTCAAACTGAGTTTAAATGTGAAGGATGAACTGGAAGCAGTTTCTATGTGGCAGCCTTCATCATCCTGGCTTGCTACAAGAAGGATCTGTAGATAATTCAGATATTTTTCTGTGCTGTTTCAGT
>JANCRA010000550.1:0-29109 GCA_024362935.1 Setophaga petechia
CTCTGCTTTACTATTCACATTTAAAGTTTTCTAATGAAACACATGATATAGCAAATCCTAGATAGTCTAAGAGGACTATAATTTATAAGACCTCTTGATTTTCACAGCAAAATCTAGCCTGCCCATCCAATGGGATTGCCATGTTTTTCTGCCTTCAAGAGTAACTGCAATTACCTGACAAAATGCAATTCAGGGGATTTCTAGAAAGGAGACTATGCAGGTGGTAACATGTGTTACTGTCAACATGGGTTCTCCAGTTTCCTCTGCTCAGACAGCAAATATATTAAACACTAAGGTTTCCATATAAAAGATCACTGCTCTTCTCCTCTTAGGTACATTTAAGCAGAGGATGTAGTTCTAAGCAGACATTTTGATGTCTCATCAGGCATAGGCAGTTCCTGAAAAATCTAGACATCTGTAAACTCTTTCCAGACAAAGTGAGTTGGGAACCCTGCGGAAATGGAAATGTCAACAGTGGAAGGGATGACAGAGTATCTGAATGGGGACAGTGGTCAAGAACTGAATGGCAATATTTCCTCTTCAAAGTTGGAGGAAACCTCTGTAACAATTACAAAATTATAGAATAGTTTGGGCTGGAAGGGGACTTGGAAAAGTCACCTAGTCAACCTGCCCTGCAATGAACAGGGACATGTTTCCTTACATCTAGTTTAAATCTATCCACTTTTAGTTTAAAATCATTAGCCCTTGTCCTATTGCAACAGGCCTTGCTATAAAGTTTTCTTCCATTTTTCTTATGTGTCCCCTGCAAGTACCAGAAGGCTGCAATAAACAATCCACATAACCTTCTCTTCTCCAGGCTTAAAAACATTGACTCTGTTGGCCATTCCTCACAGGAAAGGTGCTCCAGCCCTCTGATAATTTCTATGGCCCTCCTCTACAGTGGCTCCAACAGTCCATGTCTTTCCTGTGCTGAGAACTCCAGACCTGGATGCAGTACTCCAAATGGGGTCTTATGAGAGTAGAGTTGGGAGTAGAATCACCTACTCTGACCTGCTGGGCAATCTAATAGGAATGAATTTGAATTTGCTTTCATACTCTCCTGTTCTCTTTTGTGCCTATGAAGTTCAGGAAAATGACACCATCATTCTCAGAGGAACAAATGCAGTGTTTCCAATGGATTTCATTTAGAACCCCGCCTAGTTCATGGCATGTCATTGCAATTGACAGTACTATTTAAATCACATCTGTTTCTGCTTATTGGGGAAAGTGCAATGTTCACAAATTCTTCAAAGATCACTAAAATTGCGTTTTTAATTGAAAATTCAGGATGAGAGGGAAGTTGAAAAAAGATAGCCATCTTCTAACTACTGACCTTGAAACGATTGATCAGATCATAGCGTGTGAGAAGTTCATAGAAAATGAATTTCAGAGCATGATCTCCACTGGCATCATTTAGTGCAAATACATCAAAGGACCATTTGTCTACATTCTGCAAGAGGAGGTAAAAAAAACAGTTAATATGGTTATAGTTTTTACCATATCATTCCATTTCTTCACTTTCTCTCACAATTTGAGAATTCCAGTAGTTATGTAAAGGTATCATTTATTTTTCAATAAATTCTTCATAATCCATTTAACCAATGAATATGTATCAGTATACTTATTAGTGCTGTGTTATTTATGTTTAAGAAGCTTCCATTGAGAACACATATGCTGTTTGTTTATTTTAAAACAGCAATTCTCTACACTGGAATTTAATTGCCAAAAGATGAATCCTAAAAGGTAAAAATCCTTATTTGTTTTAGTACCTGAGACATTGAGATGGTCCTATTTGGGCTGATGTGATACACTAAGTGCTAACAATTATATAAAATTCTAACCTTTATAACAGAAGAATAAATATGTAATTCCAGTTGGGAAAGTTACAGTCAGCTGTAAATTACCTACTAGTGTTTCAGGCCGGTCAGTCAAGAGATCAAGGAGGGCAAGATCACTTCTCAGCTCCTACATCTAAACTTTAAGGTCTAATCTTCTTGCAGAAGTTTGAGTGTGAATCTCAAATGTTAGGGAAGGCTATGGGAGGTGACAGCATTCATTATCTAGCAAGAGATGAAGAGAAACACTAATTCTTTCTAAATGCTCAGTTTCCTAGCTTTCTGTCTCTTCTTAACCTTTGGGGACTTGATATATAAGTCAACAAGCAAATTCAGGGATAGATGTTATTCTGCTCAACCTTACTGGAAGGCACAACATTTTTGTAGCAACAGATAAGCAGAAGTCTATACCGCAGACGTTGTAAGTGACTACAGGTTCTGTGTTCATTACCTGTATATTTGTTAGCCTAGAAAATATTCCTGTCATGGCATGGGCATCAAAAAAGGCTGAAAAATTCAATTCTAAACCATGTAACTCCTTCAGCAGTAATTAATGTTAGACAGTGAAGTTCTGTCTCTAGCACTAGACTGATGAACAGCAGATCACCGCAGTGTACTCTGTAGACATGTCTCTATGAATGGTTTGTATAACCACTATTCAAATGAAAGACAAGGCTGATTGTCTTTCTATGGCAACCAGTCTTTTATCTTCACACCCATGTCACATAGAAAGGCAACAGATTACTGCAGTAGAAAAAATAGTATAAAATATATATAAAGAGAGAGGGATGCTGTGCACTAAATTTAAAAAAATCCTAACTTCTCATCCACTGAAAAAAGGGGACAGATTATACATCTAGAACTTGTGCTGCTACAGCCTTCATTTTTTTGTAGAAATTGCAGTATTTAATTCTCTTTAAAACCAACCTCTGTTGCAAAGCTATGATTCCGCAGCTTTGAGTTATTAAGTGCAGATATCCTCTTGACCACAGCAGCAAAAATGAGAATTTGTAGTTAAAAAATAAGCTTGTTTTGACTTCATTTCATCTCAATCCTTGTCCTTATTAGCATGACTCTGAGGGGAATGTTGTTTATAGCAATCCAGAACAGCTGAAGATGTGTGTGTGTGGTACACTCCTACACCCTTTTGCATGCTTAAATAATCAGGTCATTTTACAGACCACACTGAGCAGTCAGGTCACTGTAAGGTTTTTTAATTGACCTTACTGGACTGAAGCAAGCAACAAAACACACCATTTTCAATGGAGGAAATGGGACTGAGAAATTTCAGATGAAATATGGTTTTTAACACAGAAGACTTCACAGAATCATAGAATATGCTGAGTTGGAAAGGACCCACAAGGATCATCAAGTCCACCTCCTAGTCCTTAACAGGACATCCCCAAGAGTCACACCATGTGCCTGAGAGCATCATCCAAATGCTACTTGAAATCCATCAGGCTTGGTGCTGTGACTACTTTGCTAGGGAGACTGTTTTGGTTTCTTCAAAGTAACTCCCATTTCAACCAAATCCATTACCAACTCCAAAAACATCCAAGCAAAGACATGTTCTCAAAACAGTTTTGGAAAAAAAAATATATTCTAGAGTGCACAGTGACCAGGTAGATGCTATTTCACTCTGAGGAAAATTAGTCAATGCCTTTGTTCTTATTGGTTTGTTTTAACTTATTCTAACATGATCACTTCTTTTCACAACCTAATTGTTTGAAAACACAGAAAAAATGGAGGAATTGTATAAGGCTTAAGTCGGTTGTGAGTAGGTGATGATTCTTCAACTGTCTTGTTACTGTGGAGGAACTCAGGAGAAGAGGTACCATTATAGTTATCTTCTCTCAAAAGATGCTACAGACTGTAGTTGCAAACGAACAAAGAATTAATATCCCCTTTCAGGAGTGAAGCAAGTGAAGCTAGCACTAGTCAATACACAGTTGGAAAAAGGTGCGGGTGCATACTTTGATTCTGTATAGGAAGGGCATGTTTGATCATTCTTCTTGCAATTCCACCAGATCTTTTGATGAGTTCTACTATTCAAAATGAAAAGGATAGCTTAACTGAAATTCTTTCCAGTGTGGAGAAAGGCTGCAAGATGTCTTAATGAGTTTTATACTTAATACCCCTCTGTATTGCTCTACTATATCACCTTTTTTCACCATTGCATGACATGGTTGAACCACACAAAACATGTAATCTGCAAAACTGCTGTGTATGCATCTAGTTGTCAACTTGTTTGTAGTCTTGATAATTCCTGCCTAAGTCAAGAATCTTGCCATTGTCCCATGGATTGAAGCACTGTTTATTTTTCAGACTACTTCTGACTAACCGTTTTCACTCTGAAACCTCAAAACTCAAAGAAGGGTCCATTTTTATAAAGTGATTGACACTTTGAAGACCTGAAGCTGAACAATGCAAGAAATTCCCTTCTCTCACAGCAACAGATCCTTTCCCTTCTCCATCTCTCTCCATCTGCATTTTCTTTCTTCTTTGTGAAATATGAGTGATTCCTAAATCTTCATTTTAATCACTGTAATCTAGAACAGAATTGCAACCTTCACAACCTGAAAATGACTGCAGTCCTAAAGTTCATTCTTTCTTTTATTGAAAGGATAATCTCTTAGGCCAGTTAAATGATTAATGTATGTAAACTAACTGAATGTCAGAGAGAAAGAAAGACCAAGTATTAAGACCGCCCCCCTTATCATGTCAAATATCACAGTATTATTTTTATGCTTTGTACAGACCCCCCTTCAACACCTTTTTATTGGGATTACCTTTAGCACTTCAATTACAGCTGGTGGGTAGCTCAAGCCGACCATATTTGAAGTACGCCTGTACATTCTACCAAGATTAAATAGATAAAGCAACACATAAATATAATTAAATGAAACAAATCAAACAATCAACAAAACTCATAAAACAGCAGACAAGGAGACCTTGTTTACAGGAGACCTGGTTTAGCATAGAAAACCCTAACTAGAATATGGACCTTTTTCCCTTCCATTTTGTTCCTAACTTGCCCAATATTCTCAATACTATTCTTATTGTATAGCTTAATTTGAGATTGTACACTCCCCAGTATCTCACAGCTTGGTTACTGAACTGAACATGACAAAGAATTTGCCAGTACCAGGTCTTCATCAGATGGAAAGGCTACATTCAAATGAACAAAATGTTCCCCATTTTCCATTGCACATAATTGTACTGACTTTCAGTTTTCTTAGTCCTTGCTGGCCCACATGCAAGCTAATTCTGAATGTACTTCAGAAATCATTTGTATGAAATGAATCAACTTCAGTGTGATACAACTGTTATTGTGTCTGCATGTTTTCAAGATTAGTATAAAACCTTTTCGGTGTTTGCCATGTGTCTGTGTTTCAGGGAGTGAGAGAAAAAGAACAAGGCAATAATCAACATCTGTAACCATATTAAAAAAAGTATGTAATGTACCAGATTTTAAACTTAATTACAAAGTATATTTTAAACAGATTATAAAGCATGTGCAATTTTTTCAAATTGTTTTCAGGACACACTGTGTTTAACAGGATTTGGGAAATGTAGAAACTCTGTCACAGCTAGAAGGTCTTTCCACAGGTCACCTTTTTTTTGCCCTAAAGCACTGTAGGACTAAAAGGAGATGACGGAAAATTCTCTTCTCCCATCTGAATGATCCTGTGCAAAGTCTTCCTTCACTGCTGTTTTTCTTTGTCATATTCTGCATTCAGACCTGAAAAAAGTCATTCACCTTTGGAGAATTATATTCGCCCATTCCCAAATCACAGAATCTCTTATCCCTTCCTTTCTCTAGTCTGAAGCTCCATAACATTCTCTTAAGAGACAACTGAGGCAGAACCCCTTTCCCTTAGCTCAGGAGAGTCACAACCCTCTTCCAGCGCCATATTATATCTGAACACTTCCTTCTTTGGGTCACAATGATCCAGGTCAGCTGGAAAACAGCCCACTGAGCCAGCTTTCTGCATTTACTTCCTTGTTGAGCAAATGCCCCACAGAATGAGGGTTAATTCACAAGTAGCCTGTCAAACATTGGAGAAATCTGTCCCAAGGAGAAATTAAAGGTTTAGTCTTATTACAGTTTGCTGCTACTCTTAACACATGTACAGTAACTTTAGTGCACAGACAAAAATATTTGCTATAGTCATGACAAAGGAGGCTTCTGTGAGTCTGCATGGATTGTGGTCCACTGTCTGATATGCATAACCTCCTGCACAGAGGGCTGTTAGGCTGTCACTGCAATTGTGATCAACAGTGAAAGGTGTTCTGCTCTTCTACTCCTGACTTGAATTTTGTTGTTACAAAATTACACCAGAGATATGAGAGCTGCTGTCTTTCAGGGCGTCCAAAGAATCCTGACAGTTTCACATATGCCAGCCCTCCTCCTGGCTTAAGCAAAGAAGGTCAGTGAAGAGTGGTTACTTGACAAGAAAAGGTAAGATTAGGAGTCCAAATTGAAATGAATAAATGTTTTAAAGGGTTAAAAAAGCAAAATCAGTTTTAGCAACAGGTTGTGATGTAAATCACAAAAGGGAAGTCTTAGAGAACTCAATGGCTTTTTTGAAATCCTCTCTAAGCTCCAGAATTTTTGCATCAGTTTTGATCTGTGGTTAGCTCCAGTAATAATATGGTAAAGGACTTTGTTCTGTATCTTAGAACTTCTTCATAAGAAATACTAGACCACAGAAGTAAATGGAAGCAAGGGAGAGTTTGATCTGTCCAAATTTTAAATGCTGTCACTCCTGATCTAGGACTATGTAGAAGTGTATATTGTCCGTCAAAATTATACCATGTGCTATTACATCTGTACTATAGTAAGAACAGAGGACTAGGTACTGTTTCAGTTTGCAGTCTTTCACTAAATCACATGTTTTTAGGTGTTACCCAGACCTATGTAGAAACATTAACAGAAGCATATTAAAGTGTTCTTCATTCAGCAGTCTTCCACTAGTCCTCTGAGGTCTTCTGGTCTAAGGTATTCCTCTCCACCTCCTGTCATTGTGCCATGACATACTATAGGTGAAACCTGCAGTACCTGGGGAGATAGTAGAATAAAGTAATTACATAACACTTCACCTTTCCACAAATATCCCAGCTTGCACTGCATGGACAATACTTCTGAACCGGGGTTTTTCCTCAGTCCTTTTAAGCATCATCCCCATTTGCCGTGTGAAGGTGGAAGCCAACCAGTCACGGACTTCTGAGGGCACAGAGTCAGACTGGATATCACTGAGTTCATCTTCTGTGTCCAGTAAACGCCTAGAAGGATGAGGAAACAGAAGGGTAAACAGAGTTCCTCAGAGAGCACTACAACATTATTAAAAAAGAAACTCATATATATTCTAATTAAAGCAGGAGTTAAAAGTCCTTGATTCATCAGCCCAAATAAAACACAATAGTATAACTCTTCAACTGTTTGTTTATTCTCTTATGTACTTACATTTCAGATTGTGGAACTCGCTACTAGGCTGAGAAGCAAGGTGTATCAGCCTTCTGAAGCAAAACTACATGATCCTCTAATATCTTTACATCTTCAGCTTATCATATTTCTGAACTTTCTGCCTTTCAAATGTAATTTATGGTCTTTTCTGGGAATTTCTAGCATCTGAGTTAGTAACATACTGTCCTCTCCTCTCCCATTCTGTCCATCTGTGTTGACTCTAGAAGTGCATTAATCACTGGGTAAATGGCATGTAACCAAGAGGGGGGAACTCCTCTGCAATGTTTTGCCAGTCTACCTCTGTTCATGAGTAATTTTTTTTCAATTTCAAAGACATCTTACAAGTGAAAAATGTAACATTGTTCAGAAGAAATAGTTGAGTCTACTCAGGCTGCAATAACTATGAAAGCATTTCTCTAAGAAAAAGTGTATTATAGTTATGTTTGGTTTTGATCTCCTTCCCTTTTCCAGGAAACTAAAGAACTTTTTAAATGAAGGACTGAAGATCTCTTCTAAGCAGAATACAATAGTCTAATAATTAAAACCATATTGTCTACAAGTAATAAATCTTGGCTCAACCAACTTACAGCTGGTGCTAGATATGAGTGCTGATGCCTGTAGTTAGCTCACCTAGTTTCATCAATGTATACCGACTCAAGAACAGTTGCTGCATATTCCAAATTCTTCTTTAGATCTACAACTGAAGCTTCCCCTCTCTCCAATTGCTTTACTAAAGACCGTAATCTAAAGAAAGGAAAACAAAAATCTGATTAGTATAAAGAAAAATCGGTTTAAAGTGAGTGTCAGTTCCCAGGATGAGACCTTGCATACACCTTGACAGGTGAGAACTTTTGGAAGTCTACAAGATTTTGAAGTTTTTTTCATGTTGATACATGAAGTCAACAAAATTACTTTTCAAAGATCAGTTACAATGATGCCAGGTAAATATACATAATTCCATGGCTTAACACAGAATGATAGAATATGATGAGTTGGAAGGGACCCATCAGTATCACTGAGTCCAGCCTCTGACCCTACACAGGACACCCCAAGAATCACAACATATGCCTGAGAGCATTGCCCAAAGGCTTCTGACTCAGACTCCTTGAGTCCTGTCACTAGTCATGAGAGAGAAGAGATCAGTATCCACCCCTTCACTTCCCCTCAAGAGATTGTTGAAGACTGCAATGTTTCCTCTTAGTCTCCTCTTCTCCAGTCTGAAGAGATCATGTGGCCTCGCTCACTCTTTGTAAGGCTTCCCCTCCAGGTGTTTCACCATACTTGTGGCTTTCTTATGGACACTTTCTAATAGTATAATATCTTATATTGTGGTGTGCAAAACTGCACATAGTACTCAAGGTGAGGCCATACCAGTGCAGAGCAGGGCAGGACAATCACTTCCATTAATCAGCTGTCTGTTCCCTACTTAAAACTGAAATAAGTAAAAATAGAAATTACTTTAAATTTAGCACAGGAGCTAAGAGAGGACAATTTCAATTCAGCCATAAGAAGGAACTTCTTGAATAGTATCTGTTAACAAATTACTCTTGTTCCTAATGATTGACATACACATGCAAAACTCTATTAGATTATAATTAGAAACACTATTGTAGAAATACTGTACAAGGTTAGGAAATGCTATGATTTTCATTAGATCAAGCAGCCACCATATATCTCGTGTATATTAAACAGTGCTCACTACTCGCACATTTGAACAGTAAGCATTGCTTCATATGCCTCCTTGTTTCTTCATTCTGTGTATGGGGAGTCTGTAGTTATGACCACTTAACTAGCTACAGAAACACTGTACACAAGCCACAGCAGTCAGTTTTACAGAAAGAACATGACCTTTGGTTCTTCCTGACTTTTATTTAATTGATATAAGTAATTGGTAGCTTTATGCTGCAACTCATTCAAAACTCATGTTCAATAATAGCACAGTGAGTAATGACTGCCTCTTGGAACCAACATTCTTCAGTGAAGATTATACAATGTACTATGTGCATCAATCATTTAGAAAAACGGAAGTACTGTTGTTTCTCACACCATCATGTGAAAAAATTACACTGTCATTGTTTTACCATCCATTATCTTCAACTGTTGCTGATTCATTTAGTCACTACTCTATTCATTGAGCAGCTACTCCCAATTAATTGTATTAAAGAAGAGCCTGGTGATAGTTTGCCTTTAATGTATCTGGTTTGTTTTTTTTTTTTTTAATAATCCTAATGGACTGAAGAGAATCCAGGAAAATTTATTACCTGAAAAATTCTGCTTCAAGGTGGCTGAAATAATTTTGAAATTCAATCAAATTCACCTGTGGCACTTAGGAACACAATTAAGTGAGAGCTTGTCAGTGCTGGGTTAACAGTTGGACTCAATGATCTTAGCAGTCAACTCTAAGATCAACTCATTTGTGATAACATTCCTTTGAGAGCCAGATCAAATAGCTTTAAAAAAAAAAGTAAAACCAACAACAAACTTTATAAATTAACAAAATAGTTATCAGAAATAGACCTGACTGCATAAAAGCTGGCTTCAGTATACACAAAAAAGTTTGGAAAATAAGCATCTGCTGAACTGAAAGACAAAACCCTTCCTTCTGATCTTCAGCACATTCCTCGCTCTCCTCTGGAAAACCACCATAATTACTGGTAAGAAATTCTTACTAAGTTTGAGAAGCAGTGAACCATATCAAAGAATTCCTACATAGAAATAGGCGTGCATCTGCCATCTCATTATAATTGACAAGCTTGATAAATTGGATATTCTGAGAGTCATATCAGAGTAAGAGCATGTGCAGACTATCTAAGCACATGGACGGTCTGACAGATGCCCTGCAACAGTATCTGTCTGCCTGTTGGGGTGTAAAAAAACTGTAAAGCAAATACACAGGATATTTAACACTGTCCAAAAGCATCCAGCGCAGACTACAGGTGGTTATGCATGTAATGCACATGTGCAGTAGTTTCAGTCAACTGGGCAGACAGATGTCTCCACAGTTTACATACTGTAGGAGCGTCGTGGGGTAGGATGGTCGGGAAGGATGGAGACAAAAGATCTCTGATGCCAGGTCATGGTACCTGCTGTTTATTGCAAAGGGTGTGGATGCAGGGCCCTGCTGGGAGCTGCCAGCCACAACTCGGAGCAGGTCTGAGAGAAGAGAGGGGTAGAGAGGATGAGAGGGTAAGAGCATAAAAGGGTGAGAGAGCAAAAGCATAAGAGAGTAAAAGGGGTAAGAGAGCGAAGTTCTCGTTACAATACAATAAATCTTCTTCCGTGTTGAATATTCTAATTCTCATTAACCAGTCTAGTACAATATACAAATCTTACAGCATTTACATACAGCCCATAAGAATCATTATATTACCATACTTTGTTACATTTTAAACCCTAAAAATTACTCTTTGGACCCCTTCTGCCGAGCTAGTAGGGTCTGCTCTGAGCCTTGGACCTGTCTGCAAGCAGAGGGTATTTTTTCAACAAAAGGGGATTACCTTCAGCCAGCCACACCATTGTCTTCCAATTGTTCACAAACTAAGGTATCTCAAAACTTGCTTTCATTTCAATCTTGCTTATAGTTTCTATATTCTCAAAATCTCTTGTCAGACAATCATATTTATAAGGCTTTCCTGTTTCATCTTCCCCAACAGCATAGCAAATCCCTGAAACCCATTCCAAGAGAGAATTGGTGGGAGAAATACAGCATACACAAGAAGTAACCTAAAAGTTCAACACCTCTTTTTACAACAGTCAGCGGGTATTATTCATTCCACACTCTGCCACATATTAATGTAAGCTCTGCATACATATATAATGTTTTCACTGTGAAAAAAGACACATCTAGAAAGCCAGATCATGTTGCAATACTTGAAACTAAAAATAGAGTAACTGGTAGCCTGTGACACAATGAATTTTTATTAGACTGGATAGCTATCTTCTGTCACTACTTTTGTATACAAAAAAATGCAAGTCTCAACATTCAGAGGAAATAAAAACGTGCAAAGAGCAAACACACAGTACTGCTACACTGGCATTTAAATCCAAAAAAATTATATGCAATTTCCCAAGTAATTGTTTTGCCTTCTTCATGTTTCCTGAAATATTCTCCTTCCTTTGAATAAAAATCCAAACATTTAAAAAATTAAATATTCGATTATTTTTATTATTATTAGAAGCATGAAAGTATAACAACGATAAGTTCAGTGGCCTTGGCAGGATGGTAAAAAGCTTGTTTCAACTCACAAGTCTATGGGATCTGATGAGATTCATCCATGGGTCCTAAGGGCAGACGAAGTTACTAAGCTATTATCCATCATATTTGACAAACTGGGGCAGTCAGATGAAATTCTTGATGACTGTGTGTTGATTTGGCACAGCCTGGTTTGTGGTAGTGTGTAGGGCGCTACAGGGGTAGTTTCTGTGAGAAGCTGCTAGAAGCTTCCACTGTGTCTCACTCACCTAGAAAGCCAGATCATGTTGCAATACTCGAAACTAAAAATAGAGGTTTTAGTTTCACAGAAAATTCTTTAAGGCGAAATCTCTAACAACTTTGAAGATGGACATGCTGCTGGCCCAATTAGAGAGCTTATTACCGCCCCTGTGAAAGTGTATAAGAAGAAAATAAAAATAGTACGCAAGCAGTTTTTGTTTCCAGGTGTGGCGAAGTACCACCAGGGGCCATCCTGACACAGCCAGTGGTGATGCGCTGCTGCAGCCACCACCATCTTGGCGTGGCCCCAGAGAGCCTTGCCTGCCTGGCTGCCCCAAGCCAGCCATGCCACAGGCAGAAGGGCAGGGGCAGCACTGGCAGCTTCTCCTTCCCAGTGCCCCACAGGAGGAGAGGCGTTAAATAGCACCAGTGCCACAGCAGCCACCACTGCCCACACTGTGGTGGCGGGGTCACCTAGCCAGCAGCAGAAAGATAACAAGCAACTCCTCAACACAGAACCCAGATGAAATCAACCTCTCGGCACTGCAAGATCTTGCAAGATCTTTGAATTAGTGGAACATGTTGCCTATGGTACCTACAAGCAGCAGGTTTTTTTCCAGTCACAGACGAGGAGGAAGTGAGGACATGTTAGAGAAAACAACATGGCGAAACCAAGTTCAGTGGAAAACAAGGGAGGGAGAGGAGGTGCTTCAAGCATTAGAGATGAAATTCCACTGCAGGCTGTGGTGAGGACTATGGCAAAACAAACTCTCCCCTTGTAGTACATGAAGTCCATGGGAGATGCAGAGATACACTTGCAGCCTGTGGGAAAAGTGCTCATGCTGGAGTGAGTGGATGTCAGAGAAAGCTGTGATCCAGTGCGAGATCTGTATAGAGAGACAGGGCCCCTGCTTCCAGAGATAGAGGGCCCTTGCTTCCAAACTAGAGTAGCTTAGACGACTGCACTCCGTGGATGAGTGACCCACACTACAACAGTTTTCTGGAAGAGTATTTGCCTGTAAAAGGGACCTCATGGCATAGCAGAGGAAAGACTCCTCTCTCTGAGCAAACAGAAGAAGATCTCAAGTAACAAACTGACCAAAACCCCATAGCCTGTCTCTCTGCACTGTCAGTGGGAAAGAGGGAGGGAACTGAAGGGAAGTGATTTCTAATATCCTCCCCTGACTGTGTTAATAATAAATTTACCTTATGACTTGAAATTTGAGCCTGTTTTGCCCCCAGAATGTTTTTCTTCCAATCCTTATCTCAATTCATGAGCCCTTTGTTATTTTTTATTTCCTCTATCTTCTACCAAACTGCAGCAGAAGAGAGTGAGCAAAAATCTTTTGTAGGTGCCTGGCATCTGGCCAGTATCAAACCATGACAGACTGAAAAAAAGGGAAATAAAACCTCCATTTTTCAAAAGGGGAAAGTGGAAGATGCAAGGAACTACAGACAATTCAGTATCACATCTGTACCAGGCAAGATCAAGGAGCATATTCTCCTGGAAACCATGTTGGTGAACAAAGAGATGACCAACATATCTTCATTAAGGGGAAATCATGCCTGACAAGTTTGATGGCTTTCTATGACAGGGCTACAGAGTTGGTGGACAGGGGCAAAGCAATTGACATTGTTTACCTGGACTTGTGCAAAGTACTCAACACTGACCTGCATGACTTGCTTGTCTCTAAACAGGAGAGACATATATTTGATAGATTGACCACTCAATGCATAAAGACTTAGCTGGATGGCTGCACCCAAACAGTGGTGTGGTGATGGCTCATGGTCCACATGGAAACCAGCAACAAGTGGTGTCCCTCAGGAACGGGTGTTGGGCCTGACACTGTTCTACATCTTTGTTGGCAATATGGACAGTGAGATTAGTGCACCCTCAGCAAGTTCACTGATGGCACCAAGCTCTGCACACCACAAGTGTCAGTGCAGTCAATATGATGGAGGGAAGCAATAATGCCATCCAGAAAGACCTCAACAGGCTTGAGAGGTTGGCCAATGCAAACCTCATGAAGTTCAATAAAGCAAAGTGAAAGGTCCTACATCAGTGTTGGGGCAATCACAGGAGAATCTATAGGATGGGCAGAGAAGTGATTGAGAGCAGTTCTGTGAAGAAGGACTTGGCTGTGACAGGTGATAAAAAACTTAACATGAGCCAGCAGTGTGTGCTCACAGCCTAGAAAGTCAATTGAATCCTGGGCTGCATCAAAAGGAGCACAGCCAGCAGGTCAAGGGAAGTGATTCTCCCTGTACCCTCCTTTTGTGAAACGCCACCTGGAATATTGCATACAGTTCCAGTGCCCCCAACATAAGAAGGGCATTGAACTGTTGGAACAAGTCCAGAGGAGGGCCACAAAGTTGATTAAGGGATCAGAGTCCTTCCCGTATGAAGACAGGCTGAGAAAATCAAGTTCTTCAGGCTGTTCAACCTGAAGAAGAGAAGACTGCATAGAGACCTCATAGCAAACTTCCATTTTCTGAAGGGGACCTACAGAAAAGCTGGAGAGGGACTCTTCATCAGGAACTCTAGAGATAGAACAAGGAGTAACATACTCAAGGGGGGAAATTTGGGTTAGATATACAGAATGAATTCTTTATTGTGAGGGTGGTGAGGTACTGGAACAGGTTGTCCAGAGAAGTTGTGGATGCTCCATACTTGAAAACATTAAGAGTGCAGGATGGGGCTCTGAGCAACCTGTTCTCGGGGAAGAAGTCCATGCTTATGGAAGAGGACTTGAAACTTGTTCTGGTTCCAGCAAGGACAGGGATGATTTTTGCAGTAAGCAAGAGGGAACATGGCTAGAACCTGGAAGGTATTGTGTATCACCTCACATCATTACCAGTGGAAAAAGGAGTCTCCTACAGGGTTAAGAGGTCTTTTCTGGTCTTTTATGTGGCTGCAGTTGGGTCTGGCTCTGCATTGAGCATTTTGCATGTGAATCCCTCTCTTTTGTACGCTTCTGTTTTTAGCATTGTTGCTGTTATGTTTGTGTTCTTATCTAACTGCTGTTTCCAGTAAATTGTTCTTATCTTAACCCATAGCCTTTACTTTTTGTTCTTCCAATTCTCCTGTCCAGACTGCCACAGACGGAGGGCGAGGTGGGGAAGCAAAAGGAGCAGCAGTGTGGTTTGCAGGGTCTCAGTAGACACTTACTTGAGAACTACCATTCCAGTTGCTCTCAAGAGACAGTACATACCACAAGGTAACCTGTGCTTTTACCTGCATGATCACAGAGAGGACATGAGGAAGTGGGATGGAAAACCCACCTCTGTCTCAGCAGCACAGGTGTGTGAGTTGAGAGGAAGGCCAACCGTCACAGAAAATTCTTCAAGGATAAATGCTGCTCCAGTTTCCAGTGGGCTAGTTGTCAGACACAATGGAAGGGCTGAATGTTATTTCTGATTCTCTTTAAGGGATCTAAAGTTAATATTTACAAGACATGAACAATGGCTACTGTGACTAGAACTAGAGGGGCTGTGCCTCCAGCAGGAGGAAAGGGACAATCTGATCTATTGGACTATGTGGATCTGATGGCTTTGTGCATCAGACCTGCAAGAGTATAAGGCTTTAGTTGACACTGGCACACAATGTACCCTGATGCCATCAAGATCTATAGAGGCAGAGTCTATCTCTATTTCTGGAGTGACAGTTGACAGGATAGGAGCTGAAAAAAACCTGACTGGGAATGAATGGCAAAAACATTCCAATTCTGATTGGCCAAGAGGCCCTGAGTGTCCTTGGCATAGATTAACTCAAGAGAGGGTATTTCAAGGATCCAAAAGGGCATTGTTGGGATTTTGGGGTAACTTTGTCAAGATAGAGAAAATTAGCTGAATACTTTCCCTGGTTTCTCAGAGGACCTTCTGCTATGGGATGGGTGATGATCAAAGAACAACATGTACTGATCACTATCACAACAGTGCACTGACAGTACCACCCAAACCAGGACTCTGTCCCCCCCATTCATGAGATGATTCATAAACAGGAGAGCAACCCTTTAATATCCCTATATAGACAGTGCCTAAGTCCAATGGAGAGAGGAGGCTAACAGTAGCCTAATCATGGCCTGAACAAAGTCACACCACCTCTGAGTGCTGCTTTGGACATGCTGGAGCTTCAGTACAAACTGGAGTCCAAGGCAGCAAAGTGGCGTCACCACTGATATTTTGTTAATGCATTTTTCTCCATTCCTTTAGCAAGACAGTGCAGGCAACAGTTTGCTTGCACCTGAAGGGATGTTGAGTACACATGGATTCAGCTGTCCAAAGGGAGGAAATACAGCTCCATTATTTGCCATGGACTGATCCAGACGGCACTGGAAAAGGGTGAGGCTCCAGAAGAGTGCAGTACATTGTGTGGGGCAAAACAGCTGAGGAAGTTTTGAGAAGGGGAGAAAATAATTCATATCCCCCTGAAGGCTGGTATTGCCATAAAGCAAAGTCAAGGGACCTGCCCAAGAATATCAGTTTTTAGGGATAAAATGGCATATCATCAGACCCCAATGGATGTGGTCAAGAAAATTGCAGCTATGTCCTCACCAACCTGCTAAAAGTAAAGACATGTTTTCCTCAGTGCTGTGGGTTTTTGGAGAATCCATGTTCTGAATTACATTCAGATCATAAGCCCTCTCTATCAAGTGACTGGGAAGAAGAAAGGTTTCAAATAGGGTCCTTAACAACAACAATATTTAAACAAATAAACAGGAGACTGTTCATGCAGTAGCCATGGAGTCGGGAATACAAAAGAAGCAAAGCCTACTACACTCCTGCCAAAAAAAGATACTGGCAGCTTATGAAGGGGTTCAAGCTGCTTAAGAAGCTCCTCTTGGCACCCTGCCAGCCACTGCTGTGCTAAATATTCAAAAGGAAAGTTCCTTCCACACATCATGCCTCTTTTGCTACATGGAGTAAGTGGATCACATTGATCACACAGCAAGCTTGAATAGGAAAACCTAATCACCCAGGGATCTTGAAAATCATCATGAATTGGCCTGAGGGAAAAATTTTGAACTATCTGCAGAGGACGAGAAGGAAAAGATGGCGTCTGCTAAGGGGGCCACACCACATTCAGGTGGTTGATTATGATCAACCACCTGAAAAAGAAAAGTGATACATCCTCTTAACTGACAGTTACTGCTGTATCGTAGGCATACATAAAAAATTAAAAGCTGTATGGAGTCCTATGCAGTGAGTCACAGAAGCTATTAAGGAACAAGGTGGATCAAGTTAGGTTGCAGAGTTGAAAGCTGTCCAGTTGCATTTTACTGATAGGACTGAAAGAGATAAATGGCCAGTGCTCTACCCCAACACTGACTTGTTGACAGTAGCAAATGCTCTGTGTGATAGTTAGACTATGGAAAGAAAGATGCATTGGTAGCACAGAGGGAAACTAATCTGGGCTGCTGAAATGTGGCAGCACATCACTGCAGAGGTAGAGAGCTTGGCTGTAAAACTACCTTATGGAGATGCACACATACCCAACAGTCGGGCTGCTGAAGAACACCATAACAATGGATAGGTGGATCAAGCTGCTAAGATTAAAGAGTCTCAGGTGGATCTGGATAGACAGCATAAGTGTGAATTATTTCTGGCTTAGTGGGCCCATGACACCTTAAGCCATTAAAGAAGACATGCAACATACAGGCACGCTCATGTTTGAGTGGTGGACATAAACAGAGACACCGTCCCCCAGGTTACCCTCAACTGTAAAACATACACTGCAATCAAGCAGGCTGTGAGAGACTGGAAATATTGATGTCTCAGGACATTTTGGGATGCATGCAGAGGGGAAGGGACAGGTTGGGCCTTGCCTTGGCAAAGCAGCACGCTGCCATGCATACCCCACCCCCTTAGAGCCAGTCTCCCAGCATGGAAGACCCTGCCAATTCCTGGCACAATGCTCCACATCCACCCCTGGAGCCTTTAACCCAGTTTCTGAGTGGCCAAATGACCAGAAATCCCACTTGGGGGAAAGGCCCAGGAAGGCCAAGGGATATTTAAGGCTGAACACGAGACCATCTAATTGTCTAGACCTTACTTTACTCTTAGAAGTTCTGTCTGAACACCATTGGAACCCAGGAGTTGGTAGCTGTATATATGTGCTTTTCTAGGTCTTCTTTGTCTTTCCTTCTCTTTTGTCTTTGTCTTCTAATTCTCTCTTCTTGAAATATTGTAACTTAACATCAGATTAGCATAGCATTTGCTGAACTGAATGGGCCAAGTTAATGCTTTGAGAAACGTTTTATGTTGACTGGATGCCAGTTCGCTGATTTTCTTAAGTTTGCTAGTTCCCCCGATTTTTGTAAGTTTGCTAGTAAAGTCTTTTGTGTTGTTTTGATCTCTTGAGAATATCTTGTCAGTATTCCTCCTGTGCATCCACAGTACATGAAACCTCATCAAAAGTCCCATCTACCAAGTTGATTGGGGCCCCACACAGGACAAATAGGTAAAGCCTCTGTGATATGAGGGACAGTGGTTGAAATATAAATATGGGAAGGCCTGGCTGATGGATTGCATCACACTCCTGCAAACCCACAAGGTGGGCTCTGCAAGGCCATTGTTCTTACAATGGTGGAAGCAACCACTGGACCTGGATGGCTGGAGATGTGCCCTGTGCCTCACACCACTGCCGAGACCACCATCTTGAGCCTTGAAAAAGAGGTCCTGTAGCAGCATGGCAGCCCAGAAAGAACTGAGTCAGATAACCAGACTCATTTTAAAAATCACCTCATAGACACCTGGGCCAAAGAGCATGGTCTGAACAGGGCATTTCATATTCCCTAACACAAACCAGCCTCTGTAAAAATTGAATGGTACAATGAATTGTTGAAAACCACATTGAAAGCAATGGGTGGTGAGATCTTCAAACATAAACTCAGCTCTGGACACAGAGAACTATATTGAACAGTATACTAAACAATTACTCCATTGCAGACAAAGCTGCAACAAAACACAAAACTCTTAAATGAAATACGTTAAATGGTTTAGCTTTTTGTATTTTCACAAATGTCCCCAGAATGGCAGCAGAGTTGTTTGCTCCTGGATTAGCCAATCATCCTAGCAGGACCATGTACCTAATACTGATAGAAATACCAAGCATGGCTTCAAATACCAGAGGGATAAGTGAGAAAGAAAGAAAGAAAGAAAGAAAGAAAGAAAGAAAGAAAGAAAGAAAGAAAGAAAGAAAGAAAGAAAGAAAGAAAGAAAGAAAGAAAGAAAGAAAGAAAGAAAGAAAGAAAGAAAGAAAGAAAGAAAGAAAGAAAGAAAGAAAGAAAGAAAGAAAGAAAGAAAGAAAGAAAGAAAGAAAGAAAGAAAGAAAGAAAGAAAGAAAGGAAGAAAGAAAGGAAGGAAGAAAGGAAGGAAGAAAGGAAGGAAGAAAGGAAGGAAGGAAGGAAGGAAGAAAGGAAGGAAGAAAGGAAGGAAGGAAGAAAGGAAGAAAGGAAGAAAGGAAGAAAGGAAGAAAGGAAGAAAGGAAGAAAGAAAGAAAGAAAGAAAGAAAGAAAGAAAGAAAGAAAGAAAGAAAGAAAGAAAGAAAGAAAGAAAGAAAGAAAGAAAGAAAGAAAGAAAGGAAGGAAGAAAGGAAGGAAGAAAGGAAGGAAGAAAGGAAGGAAGAAAGGAAGGAAGAAAGGAAGGAAGAAAGGAAGGAAGAAAGGAAGGAAGAAAGGAAGAAAGGAAGAAAGGAAGAAAGAAAGAAAGAAAGAAAGAAAGAAAGAAAGAAAGAAAGAAAGAAAGAAAGAAAGAAAGAAAGAAAGAAAAGAAAGCAGTGTTCTTTTTCCTAAAGGACCACTCTAATATCACTCACATAGAACAAATATAGTTGGCTCAGGACTTAAGTCCAAATTTGAAAAATAGGTTGTAACAGAATATGTAGATCCATCAAAAACCATTTTGTCTAAAAGGGAAAAATATCTCAAAAGGATGTCTGGCTACTCTAACTCAGGTTTGCCTACATGGTGCAAAGAATCCTCATTAGTATTGTTAAAGAACTAGATAATTTCAGTAAGTTTTGCTGAATAAGTTTTATTAGTGATGGTTGCATTTTGATGTCTTCTAAGTTTCATTTCACAGACTGTTCTTGTTAGTTTGAGTAAAGATTTAACAAATTTTTTTATGAAAAAGAGTATGGAAGAATACCAGGTGAACACTTCCTCCTTTTAAAGTAGGTCCAAGGATCGAGTTTTCTCCATCTAGAAATGTTCTTGGAGAGCATAACATGGTAATGGGACAGAAGAGTCACTGTTCTTCACCACATCAAGTGTTCGCACATTTTTATCTTGTTAAGTTTGAGGATATTTATGTTCCTATATGTTTTTTTAAATCTTTTGCCAGCAATATTTTAAGATGTTCATATTTTTTTCTGTAGTTGCCATAGTGGATGGGAAAGATTCCTCTCTCAATATAGTTTTGGCAGTTTACATAGGATCTAATATGATTATGGAATCAAGTTTTTGTACTTCTTCCTATCTCCTCAGAGCAGTTTAAAATTACTATACCAAGAGAAGCATGTGTAGTAACAGTAAGAGATGTGTAAAGCTTAATTTTGCAGAAGAAAGGGATGAACAGTTAGTGGCCTCTGTAAGGAGGGAGAAAAGGAGCTGACAGATGAGCTGAAGTGGCAGTTGTGAAGTTCCAGCTGTACGTGAAGAAGACAGAAGTGGTTAAGAGAAGAAGAAAAATTTTGGGGTTGAGAACCACTGAAGGGTTTGATAAAGCTGAAAACTTATTCAGTCTGATCTCAGGACCGTGACTGATGATAGGCTGAAGAGGTTGAATTACTTGAGTGCTGTTATATTTTGTCTCCCATCCTTGAGGGAATCCAAACTATTATGTAGTAGAATGTCTGTGGAATGTAATTTTCCCATGGTACCCACTGACCTTTTCCTCTTTCCCTAGGTATGAGTTCTGAGATCCCCTGAAATCAGGTTGGTGGGAGGAGTAAGAGTGATTATCCCACACATGTGTATTTGTTTGCATGGTGGTGATAACTTGACCTCTAAGATCATAGATAACAAAAGGCAAGGTAGCCTGACTATCATTTCTTAGACTTTGTACAAGGAGTGTAATGTATTGCACTATCAATAAGCAAGAGAGACTCTTAAATTGAATTTGCCATGCTATTTTGGAGCCAAATTTATTAGTTCAGCAAACATCAAAAATAGTTTTATAAAATTGTCTAACATTCAAGAACACTAAACCTCACGGAAGAAGAGTGCTCTTTCAAGAAACACAAAGGAAATCACTGACCATGTGATTTAGACCATGATGTGTCCAACCGCTGCACTGGGTCACTGCAGATGAAAGATTGGTTCATGAACTCTCTCCCTGGATCCTGGTTTGCATTGCACCTTGGCTGCAATGTTAGAGACTCACTGAGTCGGGGATAATGACTTGTATAGAGGAAAATATTTTTATAAAGATTTACGCTTTGATTGTTGGAATAGCAATTGGTCTTTACATAAGTTCCTGTATACCTTCATCTTCTTTCATTTTTGCTCTGTCTGCTAGATTAGGCCATGAGAAGAAAGGTACCCTTACTGTGGTCCATGTCAATGTCTCGAGCCACAGGGTGGTTCTCAGAGACTAGAGGAGATTGTTGGCTCAAAATTTTCATGGTGTGTGGGAGAAGGGGTAGCTTGGGCCTTGCCCTGGTGAGGCAGTGCACTGCCCTGTACACACCACTCTTAGAGCCTGTATCCCAGCCTGTCAGTGGCTGCCAATCCCTGGCACACTGGAGACAACGCCTCATGCTCCATGTCTGGAGCCCCCTAACTCAGCTCCTGGTTGGGCAGATGATAACAAGTTTCACTTGAGGGAAGAGCCCAGAAAGGCCAAGGGGTATTTAAGGCCAAACATGACGTAATCACTGTAGCAAGGCATGTCCCTCACCACAAGATCTTGCTAATTCTCAAATTAACTCACTAAAGACAGATTGCCCACTGTAAGTGACACTTCTAGCTGACAATAAACATCTTGCTGAGGAAGCAGCATTGTGAAATAAGCTGGAATTTCTGACTGACCAACAATCCACTGACAGACATCCAGTATAAAAACTACTGTCCTAGTGTGATGTTATGATGCTTGTATCCCCAGTCATCAGTTCTGTTTATGCTGGATATTATGTTCTGTGCCTTCAAGACTGGCTCTGAAGTGTGAAGTTTTGTTTTGTGTTGTTTTGTTTTGTTATCAGCCTGCTCACTCCCCCACAACTGGTGGGACACAGATGGGGCAATACATAGTGCTGCTTTTGCTTTTTTTTTGGTGCTTGCTTTCACTTTGCTCTGGCACCTGCTTTGTTTTTGCTTTTGCTTCTGCTTGTTAGTTAGTTTAGCCAGGCAGTCTGAATTTTCCCTAGACTGTTTTTCTTTCCCTTTTCTTGGAACCACACAAACCTGCTCCAGACTGGGACCTGGGAAACACCAAAGGTTTGCACTTTGTGGCCTGCAGCAGCCATTCCCAGCACTGGAGGGACCAATAACAGAGCGACCACTCCCAGGAGAGACTTTCTGAATTTGTCGCATTTTTTCTGAGCAGTGAAAGAATTTTTTCATCCAGTATTATTCATTTTGTGTGCTGGGGGGTGCTTTGCCTGTTAAATAAACAGGTTCTTTCCACTTCTCTCTGAGGAATCCTTCCTGAACCAGTTGCGGGGGAAGGGGCCATGTGGGTTTGCTTTCTGGAGGGGTCCCCTTTGGAGGCTTTCTCCCAAATTTGCCCTAAACTGGGACAGCTACACCAAACTTTTACAAAACAGAAGCCTTCTGCACATTCCCTGGAAATTTGTGGGACTTTTTCCCCAAAGTCAGCATACTGGTTTTATAGTTACTCTTTTGAGGGTTGAGTGAAAGGACTCAAAGTACACTATTATCAGTTCGGTGGTAAATTACAGTGATTCCTAATCTATACTATTTCTTTGCTAGCTTTAATATTGGTACCTTAATGTCATGCACTGTTTTTATGTAATCTACTGGAAGTTCATTTGTTTTATAATGTATAGTAAGTTATGGAGGGGCTTGATAGCTGGTCTGCAAGCAAAGCTGAATTATTAGAAGAAATAACAATTGATGATTTTCGAGTGTATCCATATCAAGGATGAAAACAAGGCAGTCAGCATGGAAACAGATTAGAAAGGATACATGAAAATTTTTGTAAGCTAGACTACGTGTATAAGTAGATGTGTATACGTGCCCTACTAAATTTCTGTAAAACTTTTGCCAATTATATTGACGTTAATTGCTTTGCACCAATGAATATGATAAGTTATTGTGATGTAGTTAATGACTTAAGATCATGCTTTGTTAAGAGTATATAAGCTGGAGAACACGCAGAATAAAAGACTTTTTTCTTCTTGGACCCTGATCACGTGTGTATGTCATGTCTGGCCTAACGGTGACAGTAAGTAAATCTGTTCAAAACATTTTGTCTGCTATTCTCTGTCAGTTCAATAAATAATTCATTTTATAAAAGACTTGTTCTGCCCTTCTTAGAACTTGTGAGTCAGAGCAGTTTAGGTGTGTCAGAGACTGAAATAGTTCATGCCTCAAACATTGATATAAAGTTTTGCTCATTATAACAAAAACTGTATAAAGAAGCTACAACCAAAGAAGGCTCCCTGAAGATGCCTACCTGGAACTTTGGACTCTAAGTCCAACTATTTAGATAAGATAAAAGGAAAATTCATTCTTCAGATGACTGAAACAAAAAGTAAACAAGGAAAAAAATGTGGGCCAAACCCAGCAGCTATGCTAAAAATCATCTTTGGGTTGCTTTGGGGTGGGAGAGGCTGTAGCACACAGACCCATTTTCTGGGAGCATGTTTGCACAGATTGCCCCCACAACCGAGATGGGGGGAGGAAGTTTCAGTGTGTTGTAACCTCTGCTCAGGGGCAGTGAACCCATTGTCCCTCACACAAACTGGCAATGGAACCCCTGGGACATTCAGTTGAGGGGCAGCTGAGGGTGTACCTTAATCCATCAAAGGCTCCTAGAAGTGCACCCCTGTGAAAAGTACATATTATATGATTGCCTTTTCACAAATATTAAAATGAATACTATATTTGTTATGTTGGAAAGTTATGTTGTATTAATCCTTTTTTTGCAATGCTATACTAATCTTTCTAAGTAGTGTGGTGAATATAGTTTTAGGCTACAGAAACTATGTGATGTATGATACTTTTTCTAACTTGCTCAAGGAGAGATAACAGTAACAAGACACCAAAAGCCTAAGAGAAGAATCATTGTCTCTTTATTGGGAAGAACCAGACTTCAAGGGACCAAGATGATTGATTTTTAAGATGGGGTGGAGTGGGGTGGGGGGGGTTGTGGGGTTTGACAAAAAACAGAAAACACCTTTTGTTTGAAAAGAATTTTTGCATCATGTATGAGATATGTGAATATGCAACAGGCTATTACTTTTAAGAGTTAATCCTTTGTTAGCAAAGTGTGTTCTGTGGCAGAGCAGAGTGCCAAGACATCTGTAATTCTTTGCTTTTTTATTGTCCTTTATTGTCCAAATTCTTATTACTCTAATTTTTATTACTAGTTTTATAACTATTTTATTACTATTAAACTTTACAATTTTTAAACAAGTGATTGGTTTTTTTCACACCCCCAGAGTAATTTCTGAAGCCTTGCACCACAGGACTGCATGTGATGCAAGAAACCCAGAATCTGTTGTAAGAGACAATGGCAAACTCCCCTGCCCTGGGGAGGTGCCTGGATTTTCCTTCCTGGTCTGAATATATGTCTGCAGTTTAGGATGGAATGTAATTGGTTTAGGTTCCTGTCTGTCAACCCAGGAACCGGTTTATGGATCTGGCTGGGGTTCTTATTTGTGGCCAAATTAATTGCCCAGTACAAGCCAGCTTGTACTGTGACATACTGTGACAACTCATCTCAGAGCTCTGGAACTTATGGAATAAGTTGTCCAAATGTCCTAAAAGCAGAGTGTGGGATGAAAAGATGAAGCCTCACAACTGAATGTGTTTTCCATTTGAAGAGAGACTAGTACAATGCATACATTTAACATTTAGGTTGGAAAAGACCCTTAAGATCACTGGTTCTATTAGCTTCAGTAGAAGGTCACAGATAATATTTGTTCCTTAATAAATATTAATGAAAAGGATAAGTACACCCCATTTTACTTTATCCACATAATAAGACTACCTCATTTCTGCTATTTACATGAGCTTTCAGCTTAGGGTTTTTTTAGAGTAGACTAGGATGGTTGGAAGGGACTTAAAACAATCATCCAGTCTATCTGCCTGACCACTCTAGGGCAGACACTTTACATCTGTAGATTGCAGACTGTTATTTGTGAGGGAAAAATCATGAAGAAGTATACCACAGCTTTGATCAGTCAGACTCTGGCAGTGCAGAGATAAATGTCATTATTTTCATAGGATGAAAATTATTTCTGCATTATAGAAATAGCATCATTTTTCTCTCCTTTCAGAGGCTAAATATAAGCAACAATGTTCTTAGAGCACATGCACTGAAAACTGTTTCTTTCTTTTCCCTTGGGAAAAGTTGAGAAAAATCGGACAGATTCTTTGAGAATAGGTCTCTTCCAGGATTTTTCCTATCTGTCTTTACAGTGCTGTGATGAATAATAATGTGAAATTCAGCTAAGTTTGCATCAATCCTCCTTACACAAGACCTTTCTGAATAGAATGGGCTCTTACTACACTAAGTCTGTCATCAGAATTGGCACATAGCACCTAGAACTTGCTGTGTTCATGGGCATAGAGTTTGACTAAAAAACTATCATAGTTGAAATGCTTTTTCCCTTTCCCACTCCTTTCCTGTAACCTTACTTTAAGATGAATAGGGGTAGGAAAAAAGACAAGACTTGATGCTGATCTCCCAAATCAAGACAACTTTTAGTACACATTAATTTAAGGGCAATGACAATATTTTGCAGCACCAGGTACCATTGCACAATTCACACATTAAATTCAAGGGGTAATTAACGGCAATTCCCTTTGATCCCATGTCTCCAAACCTGGAAGCTTAATATTGCCTGAACACTGATAAAATGCTTTAACTCAGCTCCCTGCCAGCAGGTGGTTGGAATGCCACAGCCAAGATTTAGCTACTTGCTTTCTATCCTGCTTCTTGAAACATGATACTTCATCTGTGGTGGACTACTTCATGTTGTAAGAAGATCTAATTCCCACTTAGATCCTCAAATTCCTGCCTTTAGGTGTCTATGAAACTAGACATGATATTTTGACTTGTAACTTCAGAATACAGATTAAATAAAATAGAGCAGAACAATAATTTGATTGACACATCTACAAAAGTACAGTTTTGCCCAGTCTTATTGCTAAAAAATATCATTTTCATAAAGGAGAAGAGCAAAAAGTATAAACCAAGTATGAAGCTTGGACTTAGCATCCAGAAATCCTTCTTTCAACATTATGTTGTATTAATCCATTAGAAGATTAGCTCAGTTAGAGCATGGTGCTAATAATGCCAAAGTTGTGGGTTCAGTCCCTGTATGGGTCATTCCCTAAGGGACTTGCAGATCCCTTTAAACTCAGAATAATCTGTGATTTCTTCTTGCTTTCTTTCTGTATGGCCTCACAAATCTGACATTTCTTTGGGTTAGAGATCTTCCAACTGTGTCACGATGTAAATTGTCTTTTGAGATCTAGGGCCTTGAGCCAAATTCTTGGCGTTGTCAATGATAGTGGTCAAAATACTAGATCACAAAATAAATATTAAGCATTTTAATTATTATTTTAAAAGTTGAGTACTGAGTTCTTTGGATGTTATAGCACCTTACCCTCTAAAAAGCCCTAGGAGTAATGACACACCATGAATTATCTCCATGTGCTGGTCTCCAGCTAGGAGCCAGTCTTCCACCAGCTAGGCATGGTGGTGCCTGACATGCTGGTTCCTATAGCCCTAATAAATTGTGTGGTGAAATTTGTTTGCTGCATATAAGAAAACAGAAGAGCTGACTCAGCCATAGGGTTTTGAACTAATTTATTTCTAATAATAAGGTGATTTCTAATAAACATTCTGTAAAATGCCTTGAGATTAATTTTGCAGAGCAGAAGGAGCTATTAAGAGTCCTAAAAATAATTTGTCAACATCTAAAAATACTTTTGTATCATAGTCCAATAACTTTAGCCCTTTTAGGGTTGGTAATTAACAGAAGAATCAATAAAATTATCATCTCTGCTTTCCAGTGAGTAAAAAAAAAAAAAAAAAATCACAGAAGCATGCAGTTTTAGTTTTTTTGTTTTGGTTTGGTTTGGTTTGGGTTTTTTTCCCTTGAATGATACTGTTCATTCTTCCTCTGCTTGGTGACTGATAACTTTGGGGAAGAAAACGTTAAAAAACAGATTCACAGGCAATGCTTAGACAAAAATTTATAAATGTGGACCCATCTGTATTCATTGTTTCACTGTGGGATACTGTGTCTTCTTTCTCTGCTTTGTGGTTTAAATTGCCATAAGCAAATGAATTTCTATGAAGTTACTTTTTAAATCTTTTACATACTTGAAACATAAGAACTTGGGTTCCAGGCTGTTGAGTTAGAACTGCATGAAATAGTGAATGGCACATTGAAAATAGTCGATCGAGCAACTTTTATGGGTTCTTAGCTCCCCAATTACAATTTTCTGCAATATAAGTAATTAAACATGTCAGCAGCCTGAGAAACCACTTTTGTATAGGTCAAAGATACAACAGAACTGAAAAAGCCTCCTGTCCCATTTCATACTCAAAAGTGTACCATTTAACAAAATTATTTTAGGGAAATGGTTTTTTTTAACAGAAATGTTGTATTTGTTGTTGTAGTTATATAGTATTCACCCACGTCCTTAAGATCTGTTGCAGCAGATCTTAATAACATGGGTGAATACTATATACCTACATCATTTGGAAAAAGATGATCTCTTTTAAAAATTAAATTGTTCAGGTAATACTGGAGTCAACAGAATAAAGAGAGACAGCTATACAGCTGTTTAACAGCTTAACAGCTATAAACCAACAGCTATATTTATACACAGTTGAAAATATTAGCATTTCTCTATATATACAAAAATCTTTCTGTCTGCTTCTCAATGACTAGTAACACAGTCTAACAAGCCACTAAGAAAACCAATAAAGCTTTGGTGTGAATGTGCTTCATTAAGCTAAAATGTCTAACATTACATAAACACAGTTTATAGATCCTTCATATAGGAGGGACTGTTTTCCCAAATCATGTGGATCGCCCTAGACAATGAGAAATTTTATCTCAAATAAGCAGTGTTGTTAAACTTCCACTGTTTCAGATTCAGTTCTAACAATTAGCAACCCCTGGTAACTTTAATTTTGTCTGCATTTCATTAAACTTCTTTTGAGTTAATAACTAGTAATCTCACCAATAGCTCATTCTCCTCACTACAATCTCTGAAATGACAAGAGACTTACATGTTTTTCTGAAATATCTATGCTTATTACCACAACACTCTGTCTTCCTCAGGGTTGCAAAAGAGGAAATGAAGGAACCATAACTATTTTGTCAGTAAGAGTCAATTAGCAGAGAGTGGGATACTGAAAGCTTCTGGAAACAGACTGAGAGAGAGCACGGAAGAACCAATGAACATAGCTAAGGAATGATAAAGCAAATGTAATTAGAGGGAGTACTAGATGGTTAAGACCCAGAACTCCTCTAAAGTAGTATTTGATAAGTAATAAAAAGTAGATTTGAACTGGTCTTAAAATTGAGGTAAAGGATAAAAATAAAGATTCCTACAGGACTGTTTTTAAAATTTCTTTGCTTCATTACTTTTCACTGACCTCAGTATGCAATATGCTCTTACTATTACCCAGGATCAGTGTGTTTTCTCAAAAACATACATGAAGATGGACTTATTACCATGACAATTAAAACACAGTTCTGATAGCTAGAAACAAGGGATTTGGCCATTTATCCTGGATCAGCAATATGATTCTGGAGCATGTACTATCCTGTCTAAACCTAATACACACCTGGAGGGGGCCTTTCTGCATTAAAGTATGCTGCATGCACATCCTGAAGGAACCTTCGCTATTTTGATTTGACAGCCTCAGCATGTCAGTTTATCATCAAATTGTAAAAAAAAATACTTTCACGTGTCTACAGCAAATCCCAAATCCTGCTTTGTTCACTAAACATTTTTCAACCATACTAACAACACTTTATAAGCAGGGATAGGAATATTTATATGAAAAACCAATCAATCATACAGTTACATTAGATAGTGTTAGAGTTCACTAAAACATTTGAGATTTCAGCTAAATGGCTAATTACCATGTATAGTAAAAAGTAATATTTGTTTCAGGAAGGAGAACAAAAATTTTTTTTATTTGGCTAAAGATGCAAA
>JANCRA010000551.1:0-29058 GCA_024362935.1 Setophaga petechia
ACCCCAGTCCCAGTAGGAAAACCTCTCCAACCCCAACCCAATGGGAAAAACCCATCAGGAACAAGGTGTGATTCCTAAAATTTTCTGGAACCTCAATTCCAGCAGGAAAACTCCATCCAAATCCCATCTCAATGGGAAAAACCCATCAGGAACAGGGTGAGATGCCCAAAAGTTGTCTGGAACCCCAATCTCAGCAAGAAACTCCCTCCAACCCCATTTTAACGGGAAAAACCCATCAGGAACAAGGTGTGAATGTTGTGGGGAACCCCAATCCCATCAGGGAACCCCCTCCAACCCCATTTCAATGGGAAAAACCCATCAGGAACAAGGTGTGAAGGTTGTGTAGAACCCCAATCCCAGCAGGAAATGCCCGTCAACCCCATTTCAATGGGAAAAACCCATCAGGAACATGGTGAGATGCCCAAAAGTTGTCTGGAACCCCAATCTCATCAAGAAACTCCCTCCAACCCCATTTTAACGGGAAAAACCCATCAGGAACAAGGTGAGATGCCTTTAAGTTTTCTGGAACCCCAATTCCAGCAGGAAAACTCCGACCAAATCCCATCTCAATGGGAAAAACCCATCAGAAACAAGGTGTGAAGGTTGTGTAGAACCCCAATCCCATCACGGAACCCCCTCCGACCCCATTTTTAACAGGAAAAACCCATCGGGAACAAGGTGTGAAGGTTGTGGAGAACCTCAATTCCAGCAGGAAAAACCCATCCCAATGGGAAACTCTCCAACCCCGATCTGAATGGGAAAAACCCATCAGGAACAAGGTGTGGATGTTGTGTAGAACCCCAATCCATCATGAAACCCCCCTCTAACCCCATCCCAATGGGAAAAAACCCATCAGGAACATGGTGAGATGTCCAAAAGTTTTCTGGATCCCCAATTCCAGCAGGGAAAATGCCTCCAACCCCATCTTAATGGGAAAAACCCATCAAGAACAAGGTGTGGATGTTGTGTAGAACCCCAATCCCATCATGAAACCCCCTCTAACCCCATTTTAACAGGAAAAACCCATCAGGAACAAGGGTGTGAAGGTTGTGGAGAACAACAATTTCATCAGGGAACCCCCTCTAACCCCATTTCAATGGGAAAAAACCCATCAGGAACAGGGTGTGAAGCTTGTGTAGAACCCCAATCCCATCAGGGAACCCCCTCCAACCCCATCCCAAGGTGCCCCAGCAATCCCAGGGCCGCGCGGGTCAGCGTCACCGCGACCCCAATTCGATCCAACCCCGACCCCACACCCCCGCTGGGATTTTGGCCGTGCCGGGCACTCACTGGTCCTGCTGGCGTTGTCGTTGGCGCTCTCGGGCCAGCCCTGGCCCTCGTCGGTGTCCGAGGGCTCGCGGGGCCCGAAGTGGCGCTCGCTGCCGCTGCGCTCCCGGCTCGACCCCGGCGAGCGCCGGCGGCGCCGCTTCCTGCGGAAACCGCGCGGCACCGGCACCCCGATGTAGATGGAGTGGTAGTCTGGGAACGGGACAGGAAGGGGTTAAAAAATCCTGGCACCCCGATGGAGATGGAGTGGAGAATGGGACAGGGAACGGGACAGGAAGGGGTTAAAAAATCCCGGCACCCCCGATGTGGATGGAGTGGTGAACGGGACAGGAAGGGGTTAAAAAATCCCGGCACCCCGATGTAGATGGAGTGGAGAATGGGACAGGGAACGGGATAGGAAGGGGTTAAAAAATCCCGGCACCCCGATGTGGATGGAGTGGAGAACGGGACAGGGAATGGGACAGGAAGGGGTTAAAAAATTCCAGCACCCCGATGTGGATGGAGTGGTGAATGGGACAGGAAGGGGTTAAAAAATCCCGGCACCCCGATGTAGATGGAGTGGAGAATGGGACAGGAAGGGGTTAAAAAATCCCGGCACCCCGATATGGATGGAGTGGAGAATGGGACAGGAAGGGGTTAAAAAATTCCAGCACCCCCGATGTGGATGGAGTGGTGAACGGGACAGGAAGGGGTTAAAAAATCCCGGCACCCCGATGGAGATGGAGTGGTAGTCTGGGAACGGGACAGGAAGGGGTTAAAAAATTCCAGCACCCCGATGTGGATGGAGTGGAGAATGGGACAGGAAGGGGTTAAAAAATTCCAGCACCCCGATGTGAATGGAGTGGTAGTCTGGGAACGGGACAGGAAGGGGTTAAAAAATCCCGGCACCCCGATGTGAATGGAGTGGTAGTCTGGAGTCTGGGAACGGGACAGGAAGGGGTTAAAAAATCCCGGCACCCCGATGTGGATGGAGTGGAGAACGGGACAGGAAGGGGTTAAAAAATCCCGGCTTCGAATGATGTGATAAATGCAGCGAAAAATTCACTTTTTCAAGGGAGAAAAATTCCTGGTGAGAATTAGGAGGATGGAGTGATAATTGGAATAAAAAATTCATATTTCTGAAAATAAATTTCATTTTCCTGTTACAAAAAATCCTGGTGAAAAAGGTGTGGATGGGGTGATAATTGCAGTGAAAAGTTGATTTTCCTGGGGAGAAAAATTCCCGGTGAAAATGATCTAGAGGGAAAGAAAATTGGAATTAAAAAATTCATATTTCTGGGGAGAAAAATTCCCGGTGAAAATGATCTAGATGAAAAGAAAATTGGAATTAAAAGTTGTTTTTTTCTGGGAGAAAAATTCCTGGTGAAAATGATCTAGATGAAAAGAAAATTGGAATTAAAAATTGGTTTTTCTGGGAAAAAAATTCCTGGTGAAAGTGTTGTGGATGGAGCAATAATTGGAATAAAAAATTCGTTTTCCTGAAAAAAATATTCATTTTCCTGTTACAAAAAATCCTGGTGAAAAAGATGTGGATGGGGTGGTAAATGCAGTGAAAAATTCACTTTTTCAAGGGAGAAAAATTCCTGGTGAGAATTAGGAGGATGGAGTGATAATTGGAATAAAAAATTCATTTTCCTGACAATAAATTTCATTTTTCTGGGAGAAAAATTCCTGGTGAAAATGGCATGGGTGGAAAGAAAATTGTAATAAAAAAATGGAAAAATTCCTGGTGAAAGTGATGTGGATGGAGTGATAATTGGAATTAAAAAATTCATTTTCCTGACAATAAATTTCATTTTTCTGGGAGAAAAATCCTGGTGAAAAAGGTGTGGATGGGGTGATAATTGCAGTGAAAAGTTGATTTTCCTGGGGAGAAAAATTCCTGGTGAAAATGATCTAGATGGAAAGAAAATTGGAATTAAAAAATTAATATTTCTGGGAGAAAAATTCCGGTGAAAATGATCTAGATGAAAAGAAAATTGGAATTAAAAATTCATATTTCTGGGAGAAAAATTCCCGGTGAAAATGATCTAGATGAAAAGAAAATTGGAATTAAAAATTGGTTTTTCTGGGAAAAAAATTCCTGGTGAAAGTGTTGTGGATGGAGCGATAATTGGAATAAAAAATTCATTTTCCTGACAATAAATTTCATTTTTCTGGGAGAAAAATTCCTGGTGAAAGAGTTGTGGATGGAGCAATAATTGGAATTAAAAAATCAAAAAAATCTCCAGGACATTCCCGGGATTTCTCTCGCCTTCCTCATGCTCAGATCTCCGTTCTGGAACATTCCCGGGGTTTCTCTCACCTTCCTCATCCTCGAATCTCCGCCGGGAGCCGCCGAGGCCGCGCTCGCTCATCCCGTCCTCATCCTCCAGCATGGCCCGGCCGCGGGGGGAGCTGGGGACGGGGGAACGGGAGATCAGCGGGATCTGGGGGTTTATGGGATTTGGGGGTTTATGGGATCTGGGGTTTTATGGGATCTGGGATTTTATGGGATTTGGGGGTTTATGGGATCTGGGGTTTTATGGGATTTGGGATTTTATGGGATTTGGGGGTTTATGGGATCTGGGGTTTTATGGGATTTGGGGGTTTATGGGATCTGGGGTTTTATGGGATTTGGGGGTTTATGGGATCTGGGGTTTTATGGGATCTGGGATTTTATGGGATCTGCGATTTTTCCAGGATCTGGGATTTTATGGGATCTGGGATTTTGGTGGGAAATAGGGTTTTATGGGATCTGCGATTTTTACAGGATCTGGGATTTTATGGGATCTGGGATTTAATGGGAGTTGGGACTTGAGTGGGATCTGGGATTTAATGGGATCTGGAAAGTGAGTGGGATCTGGGATTTGAGTGGGATCTGGGATTTTATGGGATCTGGGGTTTTACAGGATCTGGGATTTTTACAGGATCTGGGATCTTATGGGATCTGGGATTTAATGGGATCTGGGAAGTGAGTGGGATCTGGGATTTTGGTGAGATCTGGGGTTTTATGGGATCTGCGATTTTTACAGGATCTGGGATCTTATGGGATCTGGGATTTGAGTGGGATCTGGGATTTAATGGGATCTGGGAAGTGAGCGGGATCTAGGATTTTATTGGATTTGGGATTTTATGGGATCTGGGATTTGAGTGGGATCTGGGGTTTTATGGGATCTGCAATTTTTACAGGATCTGGGATTTAATGGGATCTGGGAAGTGAGTGGGATCTGGGATTTTGGTGGGATCTAGGATTTTATTGGATTTGGGGTTTTATGGGATCTGGGATTTGAGTGGGATCTGGGATTTGATGGGATCTGGGATTTCGTGGGATCTGGGATTTTTACAGGATCTGGGATTTTATGGGATCTGGGATTTTATGGGATCTGGGATTTTGGTGGGATCTGGGATTTTGGTGGGATCTGGGATTTAATGGGATCTGGGAAGTGAGTGGGATCTGAGATTTTGGTGGGATCTAGGATTTTATTGGATTTGGGATTTTATGGGATCTGGGATTTGAGTGGGATCTGCGATTTTTACAGGATCTGGGATTTTATGGGATCTGGGATTTTATGGGATCTGTGATTTTTACAGGATCTGGGATTTTATGGGATCTGGGATTTTGGTGGGATCTGGGGTTTTATGGGATCTGCGATTTTTACAGGATCTGGGATCTTATAGGATCTGGGAAGTGAGTGAGATCTGGGATTTTGGTGGGATCTAGGATTTTATTGGATTTGGGGTTTTATGGGATCTGGGATTTGAGTGGGATCTGAGATTTGATGGGATCTGGGATTTCGTGGGATCTGGGATTTTTACAGGATCTGGGATTTTATGGGATCTGGGATTTTATGGGATCTGGGATTTTGGTGGGATCTGGGGTTTTATGGGATCTGTGATTTTTACAGGATCTGGGATCTTATGGGATCTGGGAAGTGAGTGGGATCTGGGATTTTGGTGGGATCTAGGATTTTATTGGATTTGGGATTTCACGGGATTTTGGAGGGGAAGGAGCTCTCTGCACACCTGCCAGGAGCTCCCTGCTCTGGAATCCTTCCCTGGGAATATCCCAGTGGGATCAGTGGGATTCCCAGTGGGATCAGTGGGGATCCCGGTGGGATTCCCAGTGGGATTCCCGGTGGGATTCCCGGTGGGATCAGTGGGATTCCCGGTGGGATCAGTGGAGATCCCGGTGGGATCAGTGGGATTCCCAGTGGGATTCCCGGTGGGATTCCCGGTGGGATTCCCGGTGGGATCAGTGGGATTCCCGGTGGGATCAGGGGGATTCCCGGTGGGATTCCCGGTGGGATCAGTGGGATTCCCAGTGGGATCAGTGGAGATCCCGGTGGGATCAGTGGGATTCCCGGTGGGATTCCCGGTGGGATCAGTGGGATTCCCGGTGGGATTCCCGGTGGGATTCCCAGTGGGATCAGTGGGATTCCTGGTGGGATTCCCGGTGGGATCAGTGGGGATCCTGGTGGGATCAGTGGGATTCCCAGTGGGATCAGTGGGATTCCCAGTGGGATTCCCGGTGGGATTCCCGGTGGGATCAGTGGGATTCCCGGTGGGATTCCTGGTGGGATCAGTGGGATTCCCGGTGGGATTCCCGGTGGGATCAGTGGGATTCCTGGTGGGATTCCCGGTGGGATTCCCGGTGGGGATCCTCGGGCACCCCCTGCGCCATCCCCGCTCTCCTCTCCCCACATTCCCGAAATTCCCCCGGGATCCCATCCCCACCCTCCAATCCTGCTGCTCAGAGGCCCCGGGAGAACATTCCAGAGATTTCCCAGCACAATCCCCGACACGAACGTCCCCAAATTCCAGAGCCTGGCAAAACTCCCAACACGAATTCCCAGGAATTCCAGAGCCCCCCGTTATTCCAGAGTGACCCCAACACATCCCAAAGGGATTTTCCCCATTTCTGATCCCACATTTCCCTGGAATTTCCCCATAATAATTTCCATTATTCCAGAGTGACCCCACACTCCCAAAGGGATTTTCCCCATCTCTGATCCCACATTTCCCTGGAATCTCCAGGAATTCCAGGGTGACCCTACACATCCTACAGGAATTTTCCCCATCCCTGATTTCCCTGGAATTTCCCCATAATAATTTCCATTATTCCAGGTGACCCCAACACATCCCAAAGGGATTTTCCCCATTTCTGATCCCACATTTTCCTGGATTTTCCCCATAATAATTTCCATTATTCCAGGTGACTCCACACATCCCAAAGGGATTTTCCCCATTTCTGATCCCACATTTTCCAGAATTCCGGGGTGACCCCAACACATCCTACAGGAATTTTCCCCATCCCTGATTTCCCTGGAATTTCCCCATAATAATTTCCATTATTCGGGGTGACCCCACACATCCCAAAGGGATTTCCCACCCCAAATTTCCCTTTCCCCACCCCTGATCCCACATTTCCTTTCCACTCGCAGCCGTTTCCCCCTTTGCTCCCGGTGGGGACCCGCCAGGGACGCTGCTGATGAATTAATTAACGGCTCCCTAATTAGCCGAGCTCCAGCGATTGCCTTTCACACTCGGCTGCCCGGGCGCGGCTGTCGCTGTTTCCATTCCCGGCCCGGTCGATGCTCCCAAAGTCACTCGGAGGGCGATCCCGAGCGGCATTCCCGCATTTTCTGCTCTTTCGGGGAGAAAAACCCCAAATCCGGCCAAAAACCTCAAAAACGGGAACGGCCGGAGCCGCTGGGGCTGGCAGGGTGGGGATTCCTGACCCTTTTACCTGGGAAAATTCAATTTATCCCAGTCCAAATTAAATCAAATCTAACCCAGTCCAAATTAAATCAAATTTACCCCAGTCCAAATTAAATCCAGTTTATTCCAGTCCAAATTAAATCCAGTTAGTCCCAGTCGAAATTAAATCCTATTTATCCCAGTCCAAATTAAATCCAGTTTATCCCAGTCCATCTCAAATCCAGTTTATCCCAGTCCAAATTAAATCCAGTTTATCCCAAACCAGCTAAAATCCAGTTTATTCCAGTCCAAATTAAATCCAGTTTATTCCAGTCCAAATTAAATCAAATTTACCCCAGTCCAAATTAAATCAAATTTACCCCAGTCCAAATTAAATTCAGTTTATCCCAGTCCAAATTAAATCCAGTTTATCCCAAACCAGCTAAAATCCAGTTTATCCCAGTCCAAATTAAATCCAGTTTATTCCAGTCCAAATTAAATCAAATTTACCCCAGTCCAAATTAAATCAAATTTACCCCAGTCCAAATTAAATTCAGTTTACCCCAGTCCAAATTAAATTCAGTTTATCCCAAACCAGCTAAAATCCAGTTTATCCCAGTCCAAATTAAATTCAATTTATCCCAGTCCATCTCAAATCCAGTTTACCCCAGTCCAAATTAAATCCAGTTTATCCCAGTCCAAATTAAATTCAGTTTATCCCAAACCAGCTAAAATCCAGTTTATTCCAGTCCAATTTAAAACCTGTTTATCCCAGTCCACCTCAAACCCAGTTAGTCCCAGTCCAAATTAAATCCAGTTTATCCCAGTCCAAATTAAATCCTATTTATCCCAGTCCATCTCAAATCCAGTTAATCCCAGTCCAAATTAAATCCTGTTTATCCCAGTCCAAATTAAATCCTATTTATCCCAGTCCAGCTCCAGTCCCATCCCAGCTGAGATTTAAATTCGATTTCCAAGATTTGGGATTTTTCCCATCAATCTGACGCTTTTGGAAGGAATTTATTTAATTTAAGGGAAAACAAATTTGGGGTTTTTCCTCAGGAGGGAAAGCCCAAACTGGGCAGGTTTAGGGATTCACCCGCCAGCCTTGGCTTCCCAAAACCATTCCGGGGTGAACCCTGAGGATTTTAGGGAGCTGGAAAAGCAGAAAAAGCAGGAAAAACGCCCCCAGGAAGAGTTTTACCCTAAAAATGTTTTTTTAAAAGAAGAAGGAACCCAAACCCCGGGAAATCCCGGCAGGTTGAGGTTCCCAGATGATGGATTGGGGCACAAATCCTGGGATAATTCTGGGATAAAATGGGATTTTTTTGGGGCATCTGGATGAGCTGGGAAGCACAAAGAGCCCCCGGGGTAAAGCCAGGCTTTGTTAGGCACGCCTAAATGGAGGCTCCCGATCGATTCCGGGCTCGGACAATCTGGGATTTTTCCCACACGGAGCTTTTCCCCCCCTAAATCCCTAAAACCCAACCGGGAGCAGGAATTGGAGCTGGAAAACCCAACTGGAATTCCAGGGAAATCCCGGCAGGGAAAGCAAACCCAGCACTGCCCCTGATCCCGTGAAACCCCAAAAAGATTTCCCCAAAAAAAGGAGATTTCCCATTCCAAACTGACCTGGAGCTCCCCAAAAAGAGATTTGGGATCGGGTTGTGGGGTCAGGGAAAAGTGGGACTGCCGGGAGTCAGAGCTGCGACCCCAAAGCGCCGGCCTTGATCCCGTGAAACCCCAAAAATGAGATTTCCCCTTCCAAACTCACCTGGAACTCCCCAAAAAGAGATTTGGGATCAGGTTGTGGGGTCAGGGGAAGCTGGGATTGCCAGGAGTCAGAGCTGCTCTTCCAGAGACCCCAAAGCGCCGGCCCCGATCCCGTGAAACCCCAAAAACCAGATTTCCCAAAAAAAGGAGATTTCCCCTTCCAAACTCACCTGGAACGCCCCAAAAAGAGATTTGGGATTGGGTTGTGGGGTCAGGGGAAGCGGGACTGTCAGGAGTCAGAGCTGCTCTCCCAGAGACCCCAAAGCTCCAGCCCTGATCCCATGAAACCCCAAAAACCAGATTTCCCAAAAAAAGGAGATTTCCCCTTCCAAACTCACCTGGAGCTCCCCAAAAAGAGATTTGGGATCGGGTTGTGGGGTCAGGGGAAGCTGGGATTGCCAGGAGTCAGAGCTGCTCTTCCAGAGACCCAAAGCGCTGGCCCCGATCCCGTGAAACCCCAAAAAGGAGACTTCCCCAAAAACCAGACTTCCCCAAAAACCAGATTTCCCCAAAAAGGAGATTTCCCCTTCCAAACTCACCTGGAACTCCCCAAAAAGAGATTTGGGATCCGGTTGTGGGGTCAGGGCAAAGTGGGATTGCCAGGAGTCAGAGCTGCGACCCCAAAGCGCCGGCCCCGATCCCACAAAACCCCAAAAATGAGACTTCCCCAAAAATCAGATTTCCCCAAAAAGATTTCCCCGTCCAAACTCACCTGGAGCTCCCCAAAAAGAGATTTGGGATCGAGTTGTGGGGTCAGGGGAAGCTGGGACTGTCAGGAGTCAGAGCTGCTCTCCCAGAGACCCCAAAGCTCCAGCCCTGATCCCATGAAACCCCAAAAACCAGATTTCCCAAAAAAAGGAGATTTCCCCTTCCAAACTCACCTGGAGCTCCCCAAAAAGCAATTTGGGATCCGGTTGTGGGGTCAGGGCAAAGTGGGATTGCCGGGAGTCAGAGCTGCGACCCCAAAGCGCCGGCCCTGATCCCACGAAACCCCAAAAGGAGACTTCCCCAAAAACCAGATTTCCCCCAAAAGATTTCCCCGTCCAAACTCACCTGGAGCTCCCCAGAGAGAGCTTTGGGGTCGGGCTGTGGGGTCAGTGGAGTGGGGACTGTCGGGAGTCAGAGCTGCTCTGCCAGCGGCCCCAGAGCGCCGGCCCCGATCCCGATCCCGATCCCGATCCCGGTGGATCGATCGCGGCCGGAGCATCACGGGAGCGCCGGGGGAGGGAGGGAAGGAGGGAGGGAGGGGGAGCCGCGGGATGGGCCCCACACGGGGATGGGGCTTCCGTGTGGGATCGCTGGGATTGGGGAATCCACCCCGAGCTGCGGGGTTTGGGTTTGCGGGGTTTGGGTTTGCGGGGTTTGGGTTTGTGGGGTTTGGGTTTGCGGGGTTTGGGTTTGTGGGGTTTGGGTTTGCGGGGTTTGGGTTTGTGGGGTTTGGGTGTGCGGGGTTTGGGTTTGCGGGGTTTGGGTTTGCGGGGTTTGGGGGATCGTTTTCTGTGGGGTTTGGGGGATTCCAGAGGGGAACTGCTCTGGGTTTTGTGGCTGGAGTTTAGGGGATGGCAGGGAGCTCCAGCTGAGGGATGATCCCAAATCCCCTCAGGGGGATGATCCCAAGCCCCACCCATGGGAATATCCCAAATCCAGCACTGGGATGATCCCAGACCCAGCACTGGGATGATCCTAAACCCCCACCCATAGGACAATCCCAAAGCCCCACCCATGGGATGATCCCAAATCCAGCACTGGGATGATCCCAAATCAGCACTGGGATGATCCCAAAGCCCCATCCATGGGATGATCCCAAATCCCCTCAGGGGGATGATCCCAAACCTCCATCCATGGGACAATCCCAAACCCCCACCCATGGGATGATCCCAAATCCAGCACTGGGATGGATCCCAAATCCAGCACTGGGATGGATCCCAAACCTCCACCCATGGGATGATCCCAAATCCAGCACTGGGACGATCCCAAATCCCCATCCATGGGATGATCCCAAATCCCCATCCATGGGATGATCCCAAGCCCCACCCATGGGATGATCCCAAATCCAGCACTGGGACGATCCCAAATCCAGCACTGGGATGGATCCCAAACCTCCATCTATGGGATGATCCCAAATCCCCATCCATGGGATGATCCCAAATCCCCATCCATGGGACAATCCCAAATCCCCATCCATGGGATGATCCCAAATCCCCATCCATGGGACAATCCCAAATCCCCATCCATGGGACGATCCCAAACCTCCACCCATGGGATGATCCCAAATCCAGCACTGAGTGATCCCAAATCCCCATCCATGGGATGATCCCAAATCCCATCCATGGGATGATCCCAAATCCCATCCATGGGATGATCCCAAATCCCCTGCAGAGCCGGGCTCAGCCCCAGGGAATCCCCCCCAGCTGGGCGGGTTTAGGGTCAGGATTTCCTCTGGAATTGTTCCCAATTCCAGGTTTTCCCTTCACCCCATGAATTCAGGGATGGAAACCTCGGCCGTGGCCCCTCTCCCTTCTACAGCAACATCAATAAATCCCATCCCACTTCATCCTTGTTTTCCCAAAGAAAATCCAGAACCTGAAAGGAAAAAATCCCATTTTTTTACACTTTTCCCAACAACAGCTGAGAATTAAAAAACCCCAATTTTCCCAAAGGAAATCCAGGACCTGAGAGAAAAAATCCCATTTTTTTACAGCTTCCCCAGTGGGAGCTGAGAACAAAAATCCCATCTTCCCCATCATTTTCCCAAAGAAATCCAGAACCTGAGAGGAAAAATCCCATTTTTTCCCGTTTTCTCAATGGGAGATGAGAAGAAAAATCCCATTTTTTTGCAAAGAGAATTCAGGAGCTGAGAGGAAAAATCCTATTTTTTTTCCCGTTTTCTCAATGGGACCTGAGAGGAAAAATCCCAATTTTCCACGTTGTGCTCTGAGTCCGAGTCCGAGCGCTCCTCACACTTTGCGGAGGAAGGCGGCTCCTTCCTCCTCCTCCTCCTCCTCCTCCTCCCAGCCGGCATTCCCGGTGCTCCCGTTATTCCCGGTGCTCCCGGTGCTCCCGCCATTCCAGCTGTCCCCGTTATTCCCGGTGCTCCCGTTGTTCCCAGTGTTTCCGATACTCCCGGTGCTCCCGTTATTCCCGGTATTCCCGATGCTCCAGGTGCTCCTGTTATTCCCGGTATTCCCGATGCTCCTGTCGTTCCCGGTGTTCCCGATACTCCAGGTGTCCCCGTTATTCACGATGCCCCCGGTGTCCCCGTCATTCCCGTTATTCCCGGTGTCCCCGTCATTCCCGTTATTCCCGGTATTCCCGATGCTCCCGGTGCTCCCGTTATTCCCGGTGCTCCCGCCGTTCCTGTTATTCCCGATGTTCTGGGTGTCCCAGGTGCTCCCGTTATTCCCGGTGCTCCCGGTGCTCCCGTTATTCCCGGTGCTCCCGCCATTCCAGCTGTCCCCGTTATTCCCGGTGCTCTCGTTGTTCCTGTTATTCCCGGTGCTTCTGTTATTCCCGGTATTCCTGATGCTCCCGTTATTCCCGATGCTCCCGGTGCTCCCGTTATTCCCGGTGCTCCCGTCATTCCCGTTATTCCCGATGCTCCCAGTGCTCCCGTTATTCCCGGTGCTCCCGCCATTCCAGCTGTCCCCGTTATTCCCGGTGCTTCCGTTATTCCCGGTATTCCTGATGCTCCCGTTATTCCCGATGCTCCAGGTGCTCCCGTTATTCCCGATGCTCCCGGTGCTCCCGTTATTCCCGGTGCTCCCGCCGTTCCCGTTATTCCCGATGCTCCCGGTGCTCCTGTTATTCCCGGTGCTCCCGCCGTTCCCGTTATTCCCGGTGCTCCCGTCATTCCCGTTATTCCCGGTGCTCCCATCGTTCCCGTTATTCCCGATGCTCCCGTCATTCCCGTTATTCCCGATGCTCCCGGTGTCCCCGTTATTCCCGTCGTTCCTGTTATTCCCGATGCTCCAGGTGCTCCCGTTATTCCCGGTGCTCCCACCGTTCCCATTATTCCCGGTGCTCCCGTCGTTCCCGTTATTCCCGATGCTCCCGGTGCTCCCGGTATTCCCGATGCTCCCGTCATTCCCGTTATTCCCGGTGCTCCCATCGTTCCTGTTATTCCCGGTGCTCCCGTTATTCCCGATGTCCCTGTCATTCCCGTTATTCCCGATGCTCCCATCATTCCCGTTATTCCCGATGCTCCCGGTGTCCCCGTTATTCCCGTCATTCCCGTTATTCCCGATGCTCCCGTCATTCCCGTTATTCCCGGTGCTCCCGGTGTCCCAGGTGTTCCCGTATCCGCCCTCCCGGGGCAGGCACCAGCAGCAGCCGGCTCCGCTCAGATCCAGCGGAATCCCAGCGGGATCCGGGGAATCCACGGAATCCCAGCAGGAGCGGGAGCGGGAGCGGGAGCGGAGCTCGTTCAGCTGCTGCCAGTGCAGCCACGCCATGGCCAAACCCAGCACCTGCGGGATCACAAAGGGTCAGGGATGTCCTAAAAGGAGTCAGGGATGTCCTAAAGGGGGTCAGGGACACTCCAAAGGGTCAGGGGATATCCCAAAGGGGTCAGGGATGTCCTAAAAGGATCAGGGACACCCCAAAGGGGTCAGGGACACCCCAAAAGGGTCAGGGGATATCCCAAAGGGGTCAGGGATGTCCTGAAAGGGGTCAGGGACACCCCAAAGGGATCAGGAATATCCCAAAGGGGTCAGGGATAGCCTAAAAGGGGTCAAGGACATCTTAAAGGGGTCAGGGACACCCCAAAAGGGTCAGGGGATATCCCAAAGGGGTCAGGGATATCCTAAAAGGGTCAGGGAATATCCCAAAGGGGTCAGGGATATCCTAAAAGGATCAGGGACACTCCAAAGGGATCAGGAATATCCCAAAGGGGTCAGGGATGTCCTAAAAGGGGTCAGGGGTGTCCTGAAAGGGTCAGAGACACCCCAAAGGGTCAGGGATGTCCTAAGAGGGGTCAGGGACACCCAAAAGGGTCAGGGACACCCCAAAGGGGTCAGGGACACCCAAAAGGGTCAGGGATGTCCTAAAAGGGGTCAAGGACGTCCTAAAAGGGTCAGGGATGTCCTAAAGGGGGTCAGGGACACCCCAAAGGGTCAGGGGATATCCCAAAGGGGTCAGGGATGTCCTAAAAGGATCAGGGACACCCCAAAAGGGTCAGGGATATCCTAAAAGGGGTCAGGGACATCTTAAAGGGGTCAGGGATATCCTAAAAGGGGTCAGGGATAACCTAAAAGGATCAGGGACACTCCAAAGGGATCAGGAATATCCCAAAGGGGTCAGGGATGTCCTAAAAGGGGTCAAGGACATCTTAAAGGGGTCAGGGACACCCCAAAAGGGTCAGGAGATATCCCAAAGGGGTCAGGAATATCCCAAAAGGGTCAGGGATAGCCTAAAAGGGGTCAGGGATATCCCAAAAGGGTCAGGGGATATCCCAAAGGGGTCAGGGATGTCCTGAAAGGGGTCAGGGATGTCCTAAAAGGGGTCAGGGATAACCTAAAAGGATCAGGGACACCCCAAAAGGGTCAGGGATATCCTTAAAGGGGACAGGGACACCCCAAAGGAGTCAGGGACATCCTAAAGGGATCAGGAATATCCCAAAGGGGTCAGGGATATCCTAAAAGGGTCAGGGATGTCCTAAAAGGGGTCAGGGACACCCCAAAAAGGTCAGGGATATCCTAAAAGGGGTCAAGGATATCCTAAAAGGGTCAGGGACACCCCAAAAGGGTCAGGGACATCTTAAAGGGGTCAGGGACATCCCAAAGGGCTCAGGGACAATTCCCAGTCCAGCTGGACCTGGAGATTCCAGGAACATCCCAATATTTGTCCCCAAATCCCACCCAAACCTGCACAGGGAATGCGGGATGGGCTGCACAGAACCCACAAAATCCGGGAATTCTCTGGGAATTCCCAATTATCCCACAGCCTCAGCCTGGCTGGGATCTTTGGGAAGGGCTCCGGAATTCCAGGAAGGGCTGGGGACAACACTGGGATGAGGGGATAATAATGGGATAATTAATAATGGGATCATTAATAATGGGATAATTAATAACGGGATTGTGCTGATCCCCACCCAGAGCGAATCCTTTGGAATTCCAGTTCTGCAATCCCATTTCCATGGATGTCAGCTCAGCCCCGTTCCCTCTATGGAACTGTCACCAGTCCCCGTTAAAATCCCAATCCCCGTCCCCTGGAGCTGGAAAAACCCTTTGAAATTTGGGATTTGGGGCAAATTTGGCATTTTTGCCTCGCAGGAGGATTTGTGTGCGTCCCATGGAAACAGAGCTGGGTCAGGGCAGGGGTGGCTCCTGCTGAGGAATCCCAGAAAAAATGGGAATTGTGGAAGGGAATTAAACCATCCAAACCTGATCCTAAATCCCCAAAAAAAAATGGGAATTGGGGAAGGGAATAAAACCATCCAAACCTGATCCTAAATCCCAAAGAAAATGGGGAATTTTGGAAGGGAATAAAACCATCCAAAGGCTTCAGTCAGGATCATGAATTCCAGAGAAAATGGGGAATAAAAGGAAATAAAACCATCCAAGACCCCAAATCCCAAGGAAAACGGGAAATCCAAGGCAATAAAGCCATGAAAACTCCCCAGTCATGATCCCAAATCCCAGAGAAAATGATGAATAAAAGGGAATAAAATGATCCAAACCCCTCAATGGGGATGCCAAATCCCAGAGAAAATGGGGAATAAAAGGGAATAAAACCATCCAAGATCCCAAATCCCAGAGAAAACGGGGAATATAAAAGGAAATAAATCCATCCAAGACCCCAAACCCCAAGGAAAACGGGGAATAAAAGGGAATAACATCATCCAAGATCCCAAATCCTAGAAAAAATGGGGAATAAAATATTTCAAGACCCCAAACCCCAAGGAAAACGGGGAATATAAAAGGGAATAAATCCATCCAAGACCCCAAACCCCAAGGAAAACGGGGAATCCAAGGCAATAAAGCCATGAAAACTCCCCAGTCATGATCCTGAATCCCAGAGAAAATGGGGAATAAAAGAGAATAAATCCATCCAAGACCCCAAATCCCAAGGAAAACAGGGAATCCAAGGGAACAAAGCCATGCAAACCCCTCAATGGGGATCCCAAATCCCAGAGAAAATGGGGAATAAAAGAGAACAGAATCATCCAAGACCCCAAATCCCAGGGAAAACGGGGAATATAAAAGGAAATAAATCCATCCAAGACCCCAAATCCCAGAGAAAACGGGGAATATAAAAGGAAATAAATCCATCCAAGACCCCAAATCCCAGAGAAAACGGGGAATATAAAAGGAAATAAAATCTTTCAGGATCTCAAATCACAGAGAAAACAGGGAATATAAAAGAGAATAAAACCATGAAAAACCCCCAGTCATGATCCCAAATCCCAGAGAAAACGGGGAAATAAAAGGGAATAAATCCATCCAAGACCCCAAACCCCAAGGAAAACGGGGAATAAAAGGGAATAACATCATCCAAGATCCCAAATCCTAGAAAAAATGGGGAATAAAATCATCCAAGACCCTAAACCCCAAGGAAAACGGGGACTCCAAGGGAACAAAGCCATGCAAACCCCTCAATGGGGATCCCAAATCCCAGAGAAAATGGGGAATATAAAAGAGAATAAATCCATCCAAGATCCCAAATCCCAAGGGAAATACGGGGAAATAAAAGGGAATAAATCCATCCAAGACCCCAAATCCCAGAGAAAACGGGGAAATAAAAGGGAATAAAATGATCGAAACCCCTCAATGGGGATCCCAAATCCCAGAGAAAAGGGGGAACAAAACGATCCAAGACCCCAAATCCCAGAGAAAATGGGGAATAAAAGGGAATAAAATCATCCAAGATCCCAAATCCTAGAAAAAATGGGGAATAAAATCATCCAAGACCCCAAACCCCAAGGAAAACGGTGACTCCAAGGGAACAAAGCCATGCAAACCCCTCAATGGGGATCCCAAATCCCAGAGAAAATGAGGAATATAAAAGGGAATAAATCCATCCAAGACCCCAAATCCCAAGGAAAATGGGAAATATAAAAGGAAATAAATCCATCCAAGACCCCAAACCCCAAGGAAAACGGGGAATAAAAGGGAATAAAATGATCCAAAGCCCTCAGTCATGAACCTAAATCCCAGAGAAAAGGGGGAATATAAAAGGGAATAAAACCATCCAAGATCCCAAATCCCACAGAAAACAGGGAATATAAAAGGGAATAAATCTATCCAAGACCCCAAATCCCAGAGAAAATGGGGAATATAAAAGGAAATAAAATCTTTCAGGATCTCAAATCCCAGAGAAAACGGGGAATATAAAAGGGAATAACATCATCCAAGATCCCAAATCCTAGAGAAAATGGGGAATAAAAGGGAATAAAGCCATCCAAGACCCCAAATCCCAGAGAAAATGGGAAATAAAAGGGAATAACATCATCCAAGACCCCAAATCCCAGAGGAAACGGGGAATATAAAAGGAAATAAAATCTTTCAGGATCTCAAATCCCAGAGAAAATGGGAAATAAAAGGGAATAAAATGATCCAAACCCCTCAGTCATGAACCTAAATCCCAGAGAAAAGGGGGAATAAAAGGGAATAAATCCATCCAAGACCCCAAACCCCAAGGAAAACGGGGAATATAAAGGGGAATAAAATATTTCAAGACCCCAAATCCCAGAGAAAATGGGAAATAAAAGGGAATAACATCATCCAAGATCCCAAATCCCACAGAAAATGGGGAATAAAAGGGAATAAAATAATCCAAGATCCCAAATCCCAAGGGAAATGGGAAATAAAAGGGAATAAAACCATCCAAGACCCCAAATCCCAGAGAAAACGGGGAAATAAAAGGGAACAAATCCATCCAAGCCCCGGCCCCGTCCCCCCGCCCGCTCCAGCCCCGGCCCCGCCGCCGCTGCAGCCCCGGGCGGGCGGAGCTGTCGCGAGTTACGGATGGATCCAATATCGGCTCCACGGCCCCGCCGGGAAAACGGGGCCGGAACGACGGAAAAAAACGGAATTTTTATCTGGGATCGGGATCCGGGAATTGAGGGAAGCGTTTGTTCCTCCTGGAGGGATTTCATCCTTTTCCAGGCGGGGATTTGAGGGCCTCAAAGGGGGTGAATCCATGGGAAAGGGGTTTTTATCCAAGGGGGTAAATAAATACCAGGAGCTTTGGGAATCCATAAAAAATGCATAAATTCCGGGAGTTTATGGGAATTCATAAAAAATGCATAAATCCCAGGAGTTTTGGGAATCCATACAAAATCCATAAATCCCAGGAGTTTATGGGAATCCCTAAAAAATGCATAAATCCCAGGAATTTTGGGAATCCATACAAAATCCATAATTCCCAGGAGTTTATGGGAATCCATAAAGAATCCATAAATCCTGAGAGTTTATGGGAATCCATAAATCCCAGGAGCTTTGGGAATCCTTAAATCCCAGGAGCTTATAGGATTCCATAAAAAATCCATAAATCCCAGGAGTTTATGGGAATCCATAAAGAATCCATAAATCCCAGGAGCTTTGGGAATCCATAAATCCCAGGAGTTTATGGGAATCCATAAAGAATCCATAAATCCCAGGAGTTTATGGGAATCCCTAAAAAATCCATAAATCCCAGGAGTTTATGGGAATCCATAAAGAATCCATAAATCCTGAGAGTTTATGGGAATCCATAAATCCCAGGAGCTTATAGGATTCCATAAAAATTCCATAAATCCCAGGAGTTTATGGGAATCCATACAAAATCCATAATTCCCAGGAGTTTATGGGAATCCATAAAGAATCCATAAATCCCAGGAGCTTTGGGAATCCTTAAATCCCAGGAGCTTATAGGATTCCATAAAAAATCCATAAATCCCAGGAGTTTATGGGAATCCATAAAGAATCCATAAATCCCAGGAGTTTATGGGAATCCAAACAAAATCCATAAATCCCAGGAACTTTGGGAATCCATAAATCCCAGGAGTTTACGGGAATCCCTAAAAAAATCGATAAATCTCAGCAGCTTTGGGAATCCATAAAAATTCCATAAATCCCGAGAGTTTATGGGAATCCATAAATCCCAGGAGCTTTGGGAATCCTTAATGACTCCAAATTCCCACCAAAAATCCCTTTTCCATGGAAATTTGGGAACATTCCCGAGTCCTGGCCGGATCCTGCTCACCTGGAAAATTCCTGGGGTTTTTTCCCCCCTCTCATTTTTTGGTTTTCCATTCCCTAAATTGGGATTTCTGGTGGAAAAATCCCAAAATCCCTTTTTCATTCCTTTTTCCCACCCCGACAGCGCTCACAGAAGTGCTGAGGAGGAGAAGGAACAAATCCCAAATTAATCTTCCAGGGAAACGTGGAACATTTTCCATCCCTGTCAGCGGGAGATGGAGAGCGCGGCCGCAGGAAAATTCCGCGTTTTTCACGGAATGGCCTCGTCCATCTCCAGGATGGATGGGACAGGAATAATTCCCAGGGATGGATGGGACAATAATTCCAGGAGCCTCTGGATTTTCTGCTTTTTGGGGGTGGGGAAAAAAAAAATCCTGGTTTTTATGGGAAAAGCAAGGAAAGGGGAAAATGAGGATTGCAGAGGCGCGGCTGCGGCTGTTTGGGTTTTACTGCAGAGGGGGAGAGGGCAGGGAATGATCCTGGAGATGGGAATGTGCACCTGGAAAAGGGAAATTCCAGGGAGAGCTGGGAATGATCCCCTGGATCCAGGAGAGCTGGGAATGATCCCCCAGAAAAGGGAAATTCCAGGGAGAGCTGGGAATGATCCCCGGAAGAAGGAAAATTCCAGGGAGAGCTGGGAGTGTTCACCCAGAGAAGGGAAATTCCAGGGAGAGCTGGGAATGTTCACCTGGATCCAGGAGAGCTGGGAATGTTCACCTGGAAAAGAGAAATTCCAGGGAGAGCTGGGAATGTGCACCCAGAGAAGGGAAGGATCCAGGGAGAGCTGGGAATGATCTCCTGGAAAAGGGAAGGATCCAGGAAGAGCTGGGAATGTTCCCAGGATCCAGGGAGAGCTGGGAATGATCCTCTGGAAATGGAAATTCTAGGGAGAGCTGGGAATGTTCACCTGGAGAAGGGAAATTCCAGGGAGAGCTGGGAATGTTCCCTTGGAAATGGAAAATTCCAGGGACAGCTGGGAATGTTCACCTGGAAAAGGGAAGGATCCAGGGAGAGCTGGGGAATGATCCCCTGGATCCAGGAGAGCTGGGAATGTTCACCTGGAAATGGAAATTCTAGGGAGAGCTGGGAATGATCCCCCAGAAAAGGGAAATTCCAGGGAGAGCTGGGAATGTCCACCCAGAGAAGGGAAATTCCAGGGAGAGCTGGGAATGATCCTCAGGATCCAGGAGAGCTGGGAATGATCCCCTGGAAAAGGGAAATTCCAGGGAGAGCTGGGAATGTTCACCTGGATCCAGGAGAGCTGGGAATGTTCACCTGGAGAAGGGAAGGATCCAGGGAGAGCTTCCAGCACATTCCAGGCCTTGAAGGGGCTCCAGGAGAGCTGGGGAGGGATTTGGGACAAGGGATGGAGGGACAGCACACAGGGAATGGCTCCCAGTGGGAAAGGGTGAGATTTGATGGGATTTTGGGATGGAATTCCTGGCTGGGATGGGAATTCCCAGAGGAGCTGGGGCTGCTCCTGCATCCCTGGGAATGTCCCACCTGGGACAGTGGGAATTGTCACCCATGGCAGGGGTGGGATGGGACCCTGAAGCTCCTTCCCATCCCAAACCATTCCAGGATTCTCTGGAATTCTTTCCATTAAAAAAAAAAAAAAAAGAAAAACCCCTGGAAAGGCTCGGGAAGGAAGGAGCTGCATTCCCTAAAAACTGCTGGAATTCCTGAGGCTCATTCCCACCCCGAGCACGTCAGGGAAGGACGGGAGGAGGAGGAGGAGGAGGAGGAGGAGGAGGAGGAGGAGGAGGAGGAGGAGGAGGAAGAAAAGGATGGATGGGCTGGGAACGCGGGGACTGAACACATCCAGCCCCAGGGCAGGAGGGAATTTGGGATGGGATTTTGGGAGGGACGGGAATGTGGGGGATGGAGGGAACACGGGAATGGGGAAAAAGGGAATTCCAGGGATGGATGGATGGAGGCGGAGTTTGTGCCCGGCTCGGAGCGCGGGGGGAAACGAACAGAACCTCTCCCGTCCATGGGATTGGGGCTTCTCCCTAAAAGGGCCGGGATGCTCCTGGATTTGGGGGATCCTGGATTCCCCCAGCCATGGGAGGAAGGCCAGACCCAGCAGCATTCCAGGGAATTTTGGCCCCAGCATTCCCAATTAAAGGCATCACTCCAGCTCCATCAGCATTCCCAATTTTTGCCCCCAGCATTCCCCCTTAAGGCACTACCCCAGCTCCATCAGTATTCCAGGGATTTTTACCCCAAACATTCCAGGGATTTGTCGCCAGCATTCCCAATTTTTGTCCCCAGCATTCCTAATTAAAGGCATTACTCCAGCTCCATCAGCATTCCCAATTTTTACCCCCCACATTCCCATTAAGGCACTACCCCAGCTCCATCAGTATTCCAGGGATTTTTATCCAAAAATTCCGGAGATTTGTCCCCAGCATTCCCAATTATCAGCATCACTCCAGCTCCATCAGCATTCCCAATTTTTACCCCCAGCATTCCCAATTTTTGCCCCCAGCATTCCCCATTAAGGCACTACCCCAGCTCCATCAGCATTCCAGGGATTTTTACCCCAAACATTCCAAGGATTTGTCCGCAGCATTCCAGGGAATTTTACCCCAAACATTCCAGGGATTTGTCCCCAGCATTCCAAGGAATTTTGTCCCCAGCATTCCCAATTAAAGGCCCCACTCCAGACTCATCATCATTCCAGGGATTTGTCCCCAGCATTCCAGGGATTTTTACCCCCAAACATTCCAGGGATTTTTACCCCAAACATTCCAGGGATTTGTCCCCAGCATTCCAGGGAATTTTGTCCCCAGCATTCCCCATTAAGGCCCCATTCCAGCTCCATCAGCATTCCCAATTTTTCCCCCAGCATTCCCCATTAACCACTCCAGACCCATCAGTGCTCAGATTCCCGTGGATTTCTCCTCATTAGCATTCCCCAATTAGCATTCCTCATTAGCATTCCCAATTAGCAGCCCGCTGTTAATGGATGTGGGATGACTTTCCCTGCCCCACCAAAGGATTTTTTTTGGGATCCCAAAGGATTTTTCCCCCCTCCAGAAAGGAAAAGGAGCCGAGCCCTCGGAGCTGAGAACCCCAAAACTGCCGGGGGTCAGCCCTGATCCCGGGAATTGCAGCTGGAATTCGGGGAATTGCAGCTGGAAACTGGGAATTAGAACTGGGAATTTGGGAATTGCAGCTGGGATTTGGAATTGCAGCTGGAATTTGGGAATTGCAGCTGGAATTCAGGAATTGCAGCTGGAAACTGGGAATTAGAGCTGGGAATTTGGGAATTGCAGCTGGAAACTGGGAATTGCAGCTGGAATTCGGAATTGCTGCTGGGATTTGGGAATTGCAGCTGGAAACTGGGAATTAGAGCTGGGAATTTGGGAAATGCAGCTGGGATTTGGAATTGCAGCTGAGGATTTGGGAATTGCAGATGGAATTTGGGAATTGCAGCTGGGAATTCAGGAATTGCAGCTGGAATTTGGGAACTGCAGTGAGAATTTGGGAACTGCAGGTGGAATTTGGGAATTGCAGGTGGAATTCAGGAATTGCAGCTGAGGATTTGGGAATTGCAGATGGAATTTGGGAATTGCAGCTGGGAATTTGGGAATTGCAGCTGGAATTTGGGAACTGCAGTGAGAATTTGGGAACTGTAGGTGGGATTTGGGAATTGCAGCTGGAACTTGGGAATTTCCGCTGGATTTGGGAATTGCAGCTGGAATTTGGGAACTGCAATGAGAATTAGGGAATTGCAGTGGGGAATTTGGGAACTGCAGGTGGAATTTGGGAATTGCAGCCGGAATTTTGGAATTAGAGCTGGGAATCTGGGAATTTCAGCTGGAATTTGGGAACTGTAGGTGGAATTTGGGAACGGCAGTGGGAATTTAGGAACTGCAGGTGGAATTCGGGAATTTCAGCCGGGCTTTGGGAATTTCAGCCAGGCTTTGGGAATTTCAGCCGTACCTGGGGCAGCAGCAGGGAGCAGACGAGGGCCAGCGTGGTCTGGAAGTTGTCCTTGAGCCAGAGCCCCACGGCGTGGATGCAGCCCCGCACGTGGACGGTGCCCCAGCAGCTCCAGGCGCTGCGGGGGGAGAGAGGATCCACAATTCCCAAAAATTCCGGGATTTTCCCGCAGCTTTCCCAGGAATTTTAGCAGGAACAAGCTCGGGTTGGGGGGTTTTGGACCCAAATCACCGCCCCAGGGGAGGGAGTTTTGGTCTTGGGGTTCCAAAGGAGGTTCTGGAGCTGAGGGGGGATGAAATCCCAAATTTGGGGCTCTGGGAGAGATCCTGGAGCGTCCAATTCCCTCAGCTGGGGCCTGCCCGAGCGGGGAATTCCTGCTGGAAATTCCCACATTTCTGCAGGGAATTCCCACATTTCTGCCGGGAATTCTGCCACCAGGAATTCCCACAATTCTGCAGGGAATTCTGCCAGGAATTCCCACATTTCTGCTGGGAATTCTGAAGGGAACTCTGCTGGGAATTCTCACATTGCTGTAAGGAATTCTGCCAGGAATTCCCACATTTCTGCCAGGAATTCCCACATTTCTGTAAGGAATTCTGCCACCAGGAATTCCCACATTTCTGCTGGGAATTCTGCCAGGAATTCCGACATTTCTGCAGGGAATTCCCACATTTCTGCTGGGAATTCCGCCACCAGGAATTCCCACATTTCTGCCAGGAATTCCCACATTTCTGCCAGGAATTCCCACATTTCTGTAAGGAATTCTGCCACCAGGAATTCCGACATTTCTGCAGGGAATTTCCACATTTCTGCTGGGAATTCTGCAGGGAACTCTGCTGGGAATTCCCACATTTCTGCTGGGAATTCTGCCACCAGGAATTCCTACATTTCTGCAGGGAATTCTGCCAGGAATTCTCACATTTCTGCCAGGAATTCCCACATTTCTGCAGGGAATTTGCACATTTCCACTGGGAATTCTGCCACCAGGAATTCCCACATTTCTGCTGGGAATTCCTGTATGGAATTCCCACATTTCTGCAGGGAATTCCCACATTTCTGCAGGGAATTCTGCCACCAGGAATTCCCACATTTCTGCCAGGAATTCCCACATTTCTGCTGGGAATTCTGCCACCAGGAATTCCCACATTTCTGCCAGGAATTCCCACATTTCTGCACTGGGCCGATCCCTGGATCCTTCTCCCTCTGGGCAGGGCTGAGGCCACTCCCAGGTGAGAATCCCAGAGCACCAAAAGTGCCCCAAAATCCCAGGGAAAAGCCCCAAAAGCGACTGGGGCAGGGCAATTCCCGCAGGGAGCGTTTGGTTTTTGGGATTTGGGGGGAAGAAGGAGCAGAGAATTCCCGAAAATTCCAAAGTCACCTCCTTGTCCAGGGCGCGGTTACCCCGCACAGCGTGTTCACAACGCCGGGAGCCTGCGGGGACAGCACGGCAGGGGTTAACCCGGGACAGGGCAGGGATAACCCGGGATAGGGGGGGGGGATAACCCGGGATAGGGGAGGGATAACCCGGGATAAAGGGAGGGGATAACCCGGGATAAAGGGGGGATTAAAGGGAGGGGATAACCCGGGATAGGGGAAGGGTAAAGGGAGGGGATAACCCGGGATAAAGGGGAGGGATAACCCGGGATAAAGGGAAGGGATAACCCGGGATAGGGGAGGGGATAACCCGGGATAAAGGGAGGATAAAAGGGAGGGGATAACCCGGGATAGGGGAGGAATTAACCCAGGATAAAGGGGAGGGGATAACCCGGGATAGGGGAGGGGTTAACCCGGAATAAAGGGGAGGGGGGGATAACCCGGGATAAAGGGGAGGGGTTAACCCGGGATAAAAGGGAGGGGATAACCCGGGATAGGGGAGGAGTTAACCCGGGATAAAGGGAGGAGTTAACCCAGCATAAAGGGGAGGGGATAACCCGGAATAGGGGAGGGATAACCCGGGATAAAGGGAGGGGATGACCCGGGATAAAGGGGGGATAAAAGGGAGGGGTTAACCCGGGATAGGGGAGGGATAACCCGGGATAGGGGGAGGGATAACCCGGGATAAAGGGGAGGGGTTAACCCGGGATTGGGGGAGGGGTTAACCCGGGATAAAAGGAGGGGATAACCCGGGATAAAGGGGAGGGATTAACCCGGGATAAAGTGGGGATAAAAGGGAGGGGATAACCCAGGATAGGGAAGGGGATAACCCGGGATAGGGGAGGAGTTAACCCGGGATAAAAGGAGGGGATAACCCGGGATAAAGGGAAGGGATAACCCGGGATAGGGGAGGGGATAACCCGGGATAGGGGGGGGGGATAACCCGGGATAGGGAAGGGGATAACCCGGGATAAAGGGGAGGGATAACCCGGGATAAAGGGGAGGGGTTAACCCGGGATAAAGGGAAGGGATAACCCGGGATAAAGGGGAAGGGTTAACCCGGAATAGGGAAGGGTTAACCCGGGATAAAGGGGAGGGGTTAACCCGGGATAAAGGGAGAGCTCAGGGAATCCTGGAGTGGTTTGGGTGGGAAGGGGCCCAAAATCCCAAAATCCCACATCAGGGACAAAATCCCAAAATCCCAAAATCCCCAAATCCCCAAATCTCAGCCTGCTCCAAGCCCACCCTCCATCATTCCCAAACAAAATTCCCCAAATTTTTCCCCTCTGGATAAAGAGGAATTTTTCCCTCTCCCTTCCCCCTGCTCAGGTTTTATTTTTACCGAATTGTCCCAAAATAAACCACAGGAATGTAAAAAAACCCCAAAAAAGCTCCCGGCAGGAACCTCCAGGAGCCTCAGGATCCTTCATCAAGGCCTTGATTAGAGAGCAGCTCAAATCTGCATCTCATTTGCATATCAGCCTAATTAAAGCCCTCCACATTTCCCCGTTCCTCCATTCAGAACAATGAGGGGTTGATGAGGAATTCTCCTCGCTGCCTTTTTGGGAATTTTCCCAAATTTTCCATCCTGGATTCGCTTTGGGATATTTGGGGATTTTCAGGATCCTGAGGTTCCGTCCTGGGATGGATTAAACCAAATTTTTAGCAAAATTTTGGGGGTTGGATTAATCCAAATTTTAGCAAAATTTTGGGGGTGGATTAATCCAAATTTTAGCAAAATTTTGGGGTTGGATTAATCCAAATTTTAGCAAAATTTTGGGGTTGGATTAAAGAAATTTTTAGCAAAATTTTGGGGTTGGATTAATCCAAATTTTAGCAAAATTTTGGGGTTGGATTAAAAGAAATTTTTAGCAAAATTTTGGGGTTGGAGGAAAGCAATTTTGAAGGGGATTTCCCCCTGGAATCTTGGGATTTTTTTTCCCTGGAATTCTTGGATTTTTTCCCTGGAAATCTGGGATTTCACCCAGGAATTTGGGATTTTTTTCTCTGGAATTCTGGGATATTTCCCCAGGAATTTTGGGATGTTTTCCCTGGATTTCTGGGATATTTCCCCAGGATTTCTGGGATATTTTCCCTGCTCACCTCTCGGACGCAGCAGGAGTGGGGCAGAGAGGATTTCCCAGGAATTTTGGGATTTTTTTCCCTGGAATTCTGGGATATTTTCCCTGGAATTCTCGGATTTTTTTCCCCTGGAAATTTGGGATTTCACCCAGGAATTTGGGCATTTTTTTCCTCTGGAATTCTGGGATATTTTCCTTCGACTTCTGGGATATTTCCCCAGAAATTCTGGGATGTTTTCCCTGAAATTCTGGGATCTTTTTCCCTGGATTTCTGGGATATTTCCCCTGGATTTCTGGGATATTTTCCCCTGGATTTCTGGGATATTTTCCCTGGATTTCTGGGATATTTTCCCTGGATTTCTGGGCTGTTTTCCCCTGGATTTCTGGGATATTTTCCCTGGATTTCTGGGATATTTTCCCTGGATTTCTGGGCTGTTTTCCCTGGATTTCTGGGATATTTTCCCTGGATTTCTGGGCTGTTTTCCCTGGATTTCTGGGCTGTTTTCCCTGGATTTCTGGGATATTTTCCCTGGATTTCTGGGATATTTTCCCTGGATTTCTGGGATGTTTTCCCTGGATTTCTAGGATATTTTCCCTGGATTTCTGGGATATTTCCCCTGGATTTCTGGGATGCTTTCCCTGGATTTCTGGGATATTTCCCCAGGAATTCTGAGATATTTTCCCTGCATTTCTGGGATTATTTTCCCTGGATTTCTGGGATATTTTCCCTGCATTTCTGGGCTGTTTCCCTGCTCACCCTTCGGACACAGCAGGGGTGGGGCAGAGGGGAAAGAAGGGATTTCCCTGAAATTCTGGGATTTTTTTCCCTGGATTTCTGGGATATTTCCCCGGGAATTTTGGGATATTTTCCCTGGATTTCTGGGCTGTTTTCCCTGGATTTCTGGGATTTTTTCCCTTGACTTCTGGGATATTTCCCCAGGAATTTTGGGCTGTTTTCCCTGGATTTCTGGGATATTTTTCCCGCTCACCCCTCAGACGCAGCAGGAGTGGGGCAGAGGGGAAAGAGGGGATTTCCCTGAAATTCTGGGATTTTTTTCCCTGGACTTCTGGGATATTTTTCCTGTATTTCTGGGATATTTTCCCCGGATTTCTGGGATATTTCCCCAGGAATTTTGGGATATTTCCCCAGGAATTTTGGGATATTTCCCCTGGATTTCTGGGCTGTTTTCCCTGCTCACCCGTCGCACGCAGCAGGAGTGGGGCACCCCGCAGGCCAGGGCGCCGCTGCCGTTGCACCGGTGGTACTGATTCACCTCCCAGTCCCGGAACTCATCCCCTCCACAGCAGGAAAACTGCAGGAAAAACACAGGAAAAACTCAGGAAAAACATGGGAAAAATTTGGGGAAAACTCGGGAGAAACTCGGGAGAAACTCGGGAGAAACTCGGGAGAAACTCGGGAGAAACTCGGGAGAAACTCGGGAGAAACTCGGGAAAAACACGGGAAAAACACGGGAAAAAACTCGGGGAAAAACTCGGGGAAAAACTCGGGAAAAAACACGGGAAAAACACGGGAAAACTCGGGGAAAGGGAATTTTAGGATCCCATCCATCCCAAACCTTCCCAGAATTCCAATCCCATTCCCCTTCCCAATTTTTCCCTGCTCTCAGGAAAGCCTGAAGAGTAAAAAAAAAGAATTTTTCCCATTTATCCCCATTTCAGAGGGATTTAAAGGGTAAAAAATTTGGAATTTTTCCCATTTATCCCCATTTCAGAGGGATTTAAAGGGTAAAAAAAAGGGAATTTTTCCCATTTATCCCCATTTCAGAGGGATTTAAAGGGTAAAAAAATGGGAATTTTCCCCATTTATCCCCATTTCAGAGGGATTTAAAGGGTAAAAAATTGGGAATTTTCCCCATTTATCCCCATTTCAGAGGGATTTAAAGTGTAAAAATTGGAATTTTTCCCATTTATTCCCATTTCAGAGGGATCTGGGCTTGCCTCTGATCCATCCCCATTTCCACACTTTAATTCCAGGTGACAAATCCCATTTTTCCCAAGGCAGGGATGGGTCTGGGGGCTCTCAAAACCCCACAAAATCCCCACAAAATCCCTCAGGGATTTCTCCTCCTGTCAGGATAAATTGGGATCAAATCCTGCAGCTACAAAGGGAAAAAATTCAAATTAAAAAAATCCCTTTTTTTCCTGCAGCAAAGATTAAAAAAATTCAAATTAAAGTCACTCCGAGCCCTCCATGGAATAAAAATGAGCCTGGTCTGGATTTTTCCCAATTTTTAAGCACTAAAATCATCCAGGAGCAGATTTTGGGAGAGGTTTTTCCCTTTTCCAAGGAAAAGCAGGAAAAATTCTTGGGATCCTCCTGTTCTGCTCCATTTCAGGCACAGATTTTCAGGATTTTCCTGGATTCACACAATTCCCTCCTCAAATTTGGGGATTTTGATTTTTCATTTTTCACAAATCCCAAAAAATCCCCATGGGCTGAGCTCGGGGAGGCAAAACCCAAAAAAATCCCAAAGTGGGTGAAGATTTCCAAGGAAAACATCCCAGGGATGGGAATGAAAATGGAAAATCCAGGGGGAAAATTCTGAAAAATCCAAGGGGAAAAATCCAGGGAAAAATTCTGAAAATCCAGGGGAAAAATCCTGAAAATCCAGGGGAAAAATCCTGGAAATCCAGAGGGAAAATCCTGAAAATCCAGGGGGAAAATCCTGAAAATCCAGGGGGAAAATCCTGAAAATCTGGGGGGAAAATCCTGA